>JASCZW010013895.1:0-24275 GCA_034211315.2 Aedes japonicus | reverse complement strand
ACCTATGGTGGTTAAAACAAACTAAAATTTTGAGTTATTGTTTCGGGAATTGAGCAGTTAAGTTCAACTGACATCCGTTTGAATTTACCATTATGTTGGTTGTTACAATATGGCAGCTTCGAAAACACACGGATATGTTAGTTGATTCTACCAACGCTAATGGTTTGCTCCAAACAAATTTTAGTATGATTTAAACTGAATTACGGTTTGAAACAAACAAACGAAAACGGTTAAATCGACAAACATTTCTGTTTACAATCACAATTTTTTTTTCTGTGATTTCAAAAATATTTATTTCAATAAAATGCTGATACAAACATTAAAAAAGTGCACGTTTACATTTATAGACTCAGCTTAGTCTAAAAGAAATCTACAAAGGTTAGAGGCGGGGCTTTCTACTATTTTTAGGTATTTTAAAATTCTAGTAAAATTTTGTTTATTGCAACATTTTTAATTATTTGAACGTTTTCATTTCACGCATTACCGCAATTGTCAACGCTAATCCGGGCGTGATCTTTCAGCACACTTCCGGGAAATCCCGAAGCGCAGCAAACATCCAAATCCAAATGCCTTTCATCCTCTGGCAGAATGAGCGACTCTATTGTCCGTTCGCACATCTTTACCAAGATTTCGATGATCCGGGTGTTGTTTGTGTTACGGGATTCATATTTCTAATAGAACTGAAAGGGATAGAAAGGCATTATTTATGGACTTAACGATTACCTTACCGGAACATTACGATTTCAGGCGGAGCTAAATGTTCTGGCCTTTCAACTATTACTTTTTATTGGAATAATCACGGTTGCATAATTTATTGAGACATTACGAATGCACTATGCGAGATAAACGGCCGCGAAAATACATGTTTGATGGAAAATGAAATAACCCAAAAAATAGTTCGTTTCAAACTAAATATTTAGTTATTTTTTCTCCAAACAACATATCAGTTTGATTTAACCGCCGCTTTGGTTGAATCAATCTAAAATTTTAATTTGTTTCGCTAAGTGAATGCATCCGGGTTTTTCGTAAAAAATAAACCCCTTTCAAGGTGGAAACAACAAAAATATTTGTTTAAAACAACCATAATATCTGTAGGAAGGAACAAGCAACCTGCTTGTTTGTTTCAAAACTAAATCGTTGATTTGAATCCACAAAACGGATTTTAAAAATGACTAGTTTTTTAGTTTGGATGTCAACAAACAAGTTTGTTGTTTCAAACAGGACTGATTTTTCTCCGTGATATGTAGTCAAAAACTGACTACCTCAGCATTGCCTTGTAGCAACAATGAATATGTAACTAGCGATTTGAAATTGGTTCACTGTTGTAGAACCCCTTGGTCCAAAATACACCTCGAAGCCAGCACCTTGCTGTACATATTTGCGCCTTTGTTTTGATTTGCTGTGTTATTTTGACAGAATATTTGAGAGTGTGTTCGTGTGAGTTCATTATACTTCATTGCACTGTGACGTCACGATACATCAACGGTTTCCTTAGCAGTTAGCCGAAACAGCACAGATTCGAACTGTGATCCCGGAGTACGCAGTTCTGCTTCTGATTCATGTGATTCGAGAAGCGTTTCCCTAGATAGATTAAGCACCAAGTTATCATCTGTTCGAAGCAGTAAAGTAATTTTTGATTAAAAATTGAGACTGTTTTAACGCAAACATCTAAGGTTCCAGGGGACGTTCCGAGGACTCTATGTCGATTGATTCATGGGGCTCTATGCCTGTCAAGTCACAGAATTGTGATTCGTCAAAGCTGACGTCTTGCCAGAAATCTTGCATTTCAATTCCGGAAGCATGCAGATCCACTTCTGATTCACGCGAATCTAGCAGCTTATCTCCAGATCGATCAAACATCAAGATAACATCTGTTCCAATGGGTTAAGTAATATTTGATTTTGATCTGTGTCCACTTTTACGTTAAATAATTAGGTACTGCACTGACCACTTCAATGGATTCCAAAGAGTCTTCCCGTGTGAGCCAATGGATCGATGATTCAAACCCCAACTTTCCGAGTTCCACGTCATTTTCCCGTCCTAATGTTACTCCATTATTCTTGTACGACTATAAGGATGATAAGCCTAAGAAGAAAAATGCGTCTACAATGACGGAAATTGATTCGGAAATAACCAGTATGGCGGTTAAAACCTAGGTTAGAACTAGTAATTAATCAAAAATATTGCAAGGTTACCTTTTGATTTATTGTAATAGCATGCAAATTCGCCAACGAATATAACACAGCTACCATGTGGGAGCAGGACTCGATAACTCCTATGGGGCAGTTGCAGTGTGTGGACATGATGAAACCGTTTCTTTCAATGATAATCCAAGGAGTGTTGGGTGCCTCAGACAGTCTCATTGACCGTTGAACCTGCAAGAAATTGTGATGTTATACCGGAATAAATTTTTGAGCAGCTGAATTCTTGTTTTTAATGTTATAAACATTTGTTTCAACATGAATTTACATACCTTCCCTCGAATAACAAATAAGTCGTTTACGATGCAGCCCTCAACTGAACTAACGAAACCAGACTCAAACTTTTTGTAAGCATCGATACGTTTAGTAGTTTGAATCAAATTTCCTGAAAACGGTGATTTGTGGTTCAAAAGATAATCCACAATGTGTCCCGTTGATACGGTTGTTGGAATATCCACCCCGTTCGTTCAAACACAGTAAGGATCAATCGAATTAATTATGCTGATTTTCTCTAAATATCGCTTTTTTACCAACAATCAATATGTAACTAGCGATTTGAAATTGGTTCACTGTTGTAGAACCCCTTGGTCCGAATTACACCTTGAAGCCAGCACCTTGTTATACATATTTGCGCCTTTGTTTTGATTTGCTGTGTTATTTTGACAGAGTATTTGAGAGTGTGTTCATGTGAGTTCATTATAAGGGGTGCATTATTGAGCTTGGGACCGAGCTTGGGACGATGTTCTAGTACTGACTGAGCCAAGAAAAAAATCGTTTTTGTATGGGACCTACTGGTCTTAGAGTTAGTCTATGTTTTTACTGCATCCAGAGATCCTTGAATCGCTAACGATAGTATAACAGATGAACTACTTGAATACGGTTCCATTTTTACAGAGAAATCTAGATTTAGTTTTAACAACGAGCGAAACACCAATATTCAGCGGAAGAGAAATTTTCTAAGTCCGAAACGTAAACAACAGGACCAGCTCCTGTCAAATTTGTGAGGTTAAATTTTTTCATGCAATTCCCTATTAGGGGCGCATTATTGAGCTTGGGACCGATGTGCTAGTACTGACTGAGCCAAGAAAAAAATCGTATTTGTATGGGACCTACTGGTCTTAGAGTTAGTCTATGCTTGTAGTATATAATATATAATATTATTATTCACAATATTATTCACACTTGTTAACAGGAAAGCTTCAATGCGTACAACAACAACGTCGTGTGAGAGCAAATGCATTCATAAATCAGGCTGATAAAATTCCAAAGCATAGTTCATAAGTTGAACGTTATAAAATTCCTAGTGAAATCCTTTAGTTTATTTGCATGAGCGTATAATATAAACAAAAAGTATCTATTGTCCGATTGTCTGATCTTGTTTGGTTTACTTATATTGCCCGTATGAACCCCGTGAGCACCCACTATCCACAACACACTCTTTTCCACAAGCCACCTCACGATGACATTTCCGCGCGCTGTCAAATTCGAAATCCGGCCGAGTGCTCGCCAGTGTTGTCACCGGTACCAACACAGCCAACGTTTTGCGTGCACCTTTCGCAAACAACCTTCTCCAGTGTCTAAGCACTAGCTGCCGTCGTCGACGTAGCCGTCTGTCAGTCTTTTTCCAGCTGCCGTCGAGTTTAGTTCGTGTGAATTTTGTTCAGATTGCCAAACCTAGTTGTTGCGGTTTGTTTTCTTTTTCAACCCACCTTCACCAAACGCCGTTTGTGAGAACGGGATAGCTGCTGCCGCCACCCACCACCCTCCAGACAGAAGAAGTCGAAGTGAATCAGCACTCCCTTTTGGAGCCTGCGGAAAAACGATCACGCGCTGGGTGTTTTTTTTACGACCACGGTAGCCGGGTTTTTCGGATGAAGTTTCCACTGTTTCAATCGAATTTAATATTTCGCTTTCCTAGTGTTAATTCTAGTGTAGAAAAAAGTGCAGAATAATCTGGAAGCGTTAAGTGCACTAACACAGAATAATAAATCCGTCAGCAGCAAGGGTAGAGAGAGATAGAGCGGCTGCTGCAGTCACCGTGTGGATTGTGGAGAAAAATAAAAAGAAGTAGTGGAGTGCTTTTGTGTGTTGGTTCGCGAAGCAAAAGATCACTCCCGGATCGCGGTGAAAAAGTAGAAGAAGAAGCTTTCACAGCAACAACAACAACAAAACAGTGTTGGTTTTGATACACGGCGAGTAGGGAAATAGTGAATCATTCGCTGGAGTTTGGCACTTTTTCGGGTGCAAAATAAAAGTTTGCCTTTGTCGGTTGGGTTAAAAGTGAGTGTGTTGTTCTTAATTAGTGGGAGTAAAAGTCCAGTACAGGAATAATGTCCGACGAAAATCAGGAAAATGGTACCCGCAACGGCGACGTGCCCGAGATCGAATTAATCATCAAGGTAAGTTCAGATCCAGAATAAAGCGGTGCGATGATGGTTAAAACGTAAAAAAAACCAGGAAAGAGAAGGCGAAATTGCGACCGTGCCGGTTGTTCTCGCGGGATGAAGGCCCAGACATGAATTATGTATTATATTTTGCTTAATTTGTGTGCAATGGCCAGAGGGCGATTGAACACAAGCACACAAGGAAAGAACGAAATTTGTCCATCGGCATACGGATGTGTTTTTTTTTGCGAACAAAAGTTCAATAAAAGTTTTGAAAGCAGACGTCCTGCTAAGTTCATGAGGCAGAGGCAGTTGAGAGTACTTAAAGTCGAGTTATAACATTTCTCTTCTCCACAGATATAATTGCAAACATGAATGCTAAGCGGTAAATGTAGGCTCAGCTCTTTTTGGGATATATTTATTATACAATTGCGTCCAAGTTTCCCTCTACATCATCTTGCACCTAATGTAAGATTATGAAACAGTAAAAGGTCTGCTTAGTTTTTATAAATAACATTTGATGTTCTTCATTTGTAAAGGCTCGAAAATCACGTACTTCTGGCCATCACACAATTACGCAATCATCTCTCCCCACAACACGGTCTGTGATAATCTTCCCAACAACGCCAGACATGGACCAAACGCCATCCCAATCCTACCATATCCATACTTGGAGTGTTTATTGCATCAAGTCTGCCTGTCTCTCGAACCCTATGCTGAACTGCTCTGTGCCACCAAAAGGCTCGGCACTGTAGAAAACTATAACCGGTTTGCTTTCCCGAACCGAGTGTAGTTGGTCGTCGCATCCACGCCGAAACTGTGTCGCCGTTCGTCGTATGTGAAGTTCCCTTTCATTCGATTCCATAAACAACGAGCCACTCGCGAAATCAGCGCAGATCAGCAATCAGGCAACGATTCGAAGGAGTGGAACGGCAAACGAAAGGCATAAGTGCAGCGGGAATGCCTCTGCAGATCTTTGGGGCTGCCAATAGAAGCCAATCGTCGGTCTTTGCTTTCGATGCCATGTTGGGTGTGTGAGAAAAAGCTAGATCAAGTTGCCATATTTGGGGAGGGTGGTTTTCTCGGCAAATGCACTGCCTTCTAGGTAGGTGACGATGTGCAGTTTCTAGGACTGGCGGAATGTGCGCTTTTATCGATGATTGAATACTTCAAATGTGCCGATGATTCAGGTATTTGAATTAGTTAAAATATGTTTGGGAAGCTGACTAGCTGAAAGCACTTAATTAATCCAAAAGTTAAATTTTGTTGAATTTAGTTTAGAAAATTCGGAATCCTCAATCCAAATTTCGAAAAAATAAATATATTAAATTGCCAGTTCATTGAATAGGAAGCTCCAACAAAGTTTTAAAGGAACTACAAATAAAAACTGCCCAGAATTCAATGTAAAATTACAAGAAACTTGGGAGTAACTTTCCTGCTTGAATGATGATTTTCATGAACAGACTTCCCAAAAATTAGGAAAGAACAAAAATTCAAAAAAATTGGAAGAAAGTTTTCAGGAGTTCGAAAACAACTTCTTGAAGATTCAATATGCTCAAAATGTGTAGATTATGTCTCAGGAGGTCGAAAATTATTACTCGAAGATCGTAGAACAATTTGAGAAGAATTTGCTCAGATGTTAAAGAAAAGCTTTCTAAATATGTAAGAATATCTTCTGTGAAATTTGACAAGAACTTCTACGAAGATCAGGAAATATTTCCCTAATAGTTGGGAAAAGCTTAGCAAGAGCTGCCAGAGTCTCAAAAAATAACTTTTAAAGAACTTCGGAACTAACCGGAACATCGAGAAGAACATCTCAGATGTAGGGTAATATCTTCCAGAATTCCGGGTATATTAGAGAAGCTTGAGGTGAACTTCCCATAATATTCCAGAAGTCCTGACAGAAGTTCAGGAAAAACAATCCAAAACTCTCGTAAGTACAATGTTCGATAACATGTCTCGAAAAATTAGAAAGGACTTCCCAGAACTCAGGAGGGCTTCCAAAAAGATAAAAAAAAATATCCCAACATTTTGGGAAGAAATTTCAAAATATTCCGGAAGAAGTTCCCAGATATCAGAAAAACATTCCAAAATTTTAGGAAGAAATTTTCAAATTTTTCGGAGGATGCTTTCAGATCTTTGAGATAAACTTCCCCGATGTTTTGAAGCACTCTGAATCAGAGAATTTTGATGGTTTCCGAGAAAATCGGATTGCACATCTCCGTAGTTCGAGGAGAGTTTTTAGAAGGTCTGGAGGAACTTTTCACATTATCAGGAAGAACAGGCTAAAAAGTTAAGGAAGAACTTCCCAAAAAAAAAAAAAATCAGAAGGAACTTCAGAGAAGTTCAGGAATAACTTCGAAAAGTCCTGAAGAGAAGCTCAAGGGAACATTGATAGAAGGTTAGAAAGACCTTCAGATAAATTCGCAAAGACCTTCAGAGAATTTCGAAAAAAAGTTAAAAAAAAAGTTCGCAAAGACCTTCAGAGAAGTTCGGAAAAAAGTTTAGAAAAGTTCGGAAAGAACATTAGAAAGATTTGAAAAAAAAAACTTCAGCGAAGATCGTAAAGAACTTCAAGTGACTGCAAAAGAAACTTTAGAGAAGTTCTCGGAAATACAATGTTCGATCAAATTTCTCAAAAAATTAGTAAGAACTTCCCAGAAGCTCATAAAGGCTACCAAAACAATAAAAAAACATCCCAACATTTTAGGAAATTTTTTCGAAAGTTTCCGGAAGATGTTCCTAAATGTTTCGGAGAATGCTATTAGATCTTTGAGATAAACTTCCCCGATGTTTTGAATCACTCTAAATCAGAGAATTGTGATTTTGGCGTTCAAGTAAATCGGATTGCACATCTCCGTAGTTCGAGGAGAGCTTTTAGAAGGTCGGGAGCAACTTCTCAGATTACCAGGAAGAACAGGCTAAAAATTCGCTGAAAACCTCTCAAAAGATCAATAAGAACTTCTAAGAAATAAGAGATGAACACTCCAACGTTGAGGAAGAACTTCCCAAAAAAAGGTTCAGAAGGAACTTCAGAGAAGTTCAGAAATAACTTCGAAAAGTCCTCAAGAGAAGCTCAAGGGAACATTGATAGAAGATTAGAAAGACCTTCAGAGAAGTTTGCAAAGACCTTCATAGAAGTTTGCAAAGACCTTCAGAGAAGTTCGGAAAAAAGTTCAGAAAAGCTCGGAAAGAACTTCAGGAAGGTTTGAAAAAAAAAATACCAGAGAAGTTCGTAAAGTAACTTAAGATAAGTTCAAAAGGAATTTAGAGAAGTTAAGAAGGAAGTTCAGAAGAAACATCAGAGATGTTCAGAAGAACCTTTAGAAAACGTATAAAAAATCAGATAATTTGGAAGTTCGGAAGGCACGTCAGTAAAGTTCAGAGAAGGTCAAAAGGAACTTTAGAGGAGTTAAGAAGGAAGTTTGGACGGAACATCAGAGAAGTTCAGAAGAACCTTCAAAAAAGGTCAAAAGAACCATCATATAAGTTCAAAGGGAACTTCAGAAAAGTACAGAAGTATCTTCAAAGAAGTTCAGATGGAACTTCACAGAAGTTCGGAAGGAACGTCAGTGAAGTTCAGAGAAGGTCAGAAGGAACTTTAGAAAAGTTAAAAAGACAGTTTGGAAAGAAGATCAGAGGAGTTCAGAAGAACCTTCAAAAAAGGTCAACCGAACCATCAGAGAAATTCAGAAGGAACTTCAGGGAATGACAGTAGAAAGTTCACATACTTGAGAGAAATTCAGAAGAAACTTCAGATCAGCAGGCAGTTCACTTACTCCAGAGCACTTATGAAGAAACTTCAGAGAAGATCACATGGAACGTCATCAACGTCAGAGAAGTTCAGAAGTAACTTTAGAGAAGTTCAGAAGGAACTTAAGAGAAGTTTAGATGGAACTTCGGAGAAGTCCAATAGAAACTTCAGAGTAGTTCAAAAGAACCTTAAAAATCAAAAGAAGTTTAAATGCAACTTCAGAGAAGATCAGTAGGATGCTCACATACGTGAGAGAATTTCAGCGTAGATCAAAAGAAACTTCAGAAAAGTTCAGAAGGAATTTTAGAGAAGTTCAGAAGAATCTTCATAGTAGTTTAGAAGGAGCTTCAGATAAGTTTAGAAGGTTTCGGAAAGCAATTTGAAATTAGGAAAACTCTTCAGAGATATTCGAAAGGTACTTCAGGAAAGTTCGGCAAGAACTTCAGGAAAGTTCTGAAAGAACTTCAGAAAAGTTCGCAAAGATTGTCAGGGTAGTTGGTAAAAAACTTCAGAAAAATTCGAAAGGAACTTCAGAGAAGCTCGAAAGCAACTTCAGAAAAATTCTGAAGCAGCTTCGGAGGAGCTCGAAATGAGAAAATTTAAAAAATCAGAAGGAACTTCAGATGAAACTGCAGAGGAAATTTAATGAAATTTAGAGGAAAATTTATAGAAATTTTTTGGGAAATTTAGAGAAGTTCTTAGACTTCAAATAACTTCAATAACTTCAAAGAAGTTAAGGAAAAAAACAGAGAAGTTCTTCATATAACTTCAGAAGAAGTTTCAAGTAAGTTCAGAAGGAACTTCTAGGATTTAGGAAGGAAATTCAGGGATCATAAAATGGAACTTCAGAGAAGATCAACAGAACGTTCACATAGGATCAGAAGGAACTTCAGAAAATTTCAGAAGACACTTCAGTGAAGTTCAGGGGGAACATCAGTAAAGTTCAACGAGAAGTTCAAAAGAACTTTTAAAAAAGGTCTGAATAACCATAAAAGAATTAAAAAAAAACTTCAGAGAAGATCCGTAGAAAGTTCACATACTTGAGAGAACTTCAGAAACTTCGGAGAAGATTAAATGGAACTTCAGAAAAGTTCAGAAGGAATTTCAGCGAAGTTCAGAAAAAGTTAGAAAAAGTTCAGAAGATTCGGAAAGCAATTTGAAATTTGGAAAGCTTTTCAAAAAGTTCAGAAGGTACTTCAGGGAAGTTCGCAAATATTTTCAGGGCAGTTCCTACAGAACTCCAGATGAAATCAAAAGAAACTTCAGAGAAGCTCGAAAACAACTTCAGCAAAATTCTAAAGCAGCTTCGGAGGAGTTTGAAATGAAAAATTAAAAATAAATCAGAGGGAACTTCAGATGAAACTGCAGAGAAATTCGGAGGTAAATCCAAAAAAGTTCTCAAACTTCAAATATGTAATTTCAATAACTTCTAAGAAGTTAGGAAAAAAATAGAAAAGTTCTTCATTTAACTTCAGAAGCTGCTTCAAGTAAGTTCAGAAGGAACTTTTAGAGGAGTTCGGAAGGAACTCCAGAGATCACAAGAAGGATAGGATCAGAAGGAGCTTCTGAAAATTTCAGAAGGCATTTAAGAGAAGTTCAGAAGGAACGTCAGTAAAGTTCAACGAAGTTCAGCAAGAACTAAGAATAGGTTCAGAAGGATCTTTAGAGAAGTTCAGGAATAACTTCCGAGAAGTTCTAGAGGATATTCAGAGAAACTCAGAGGAACATTGAAGAAAGATTAGAGAAGACTTCAGATAAGTTCGCAAAAAATTTCAGGAAAGGTCTGAAAGAACTTCAGAAAGGTCTGAAAGATCTTCAGAAAGGTTTTGAAAAAAAAAAACTTCAGAAAAGTTCGGAAACATTTTCAGAGATATTTGGAATGAACTTCAAACGAATGCAATAGAGAATTTCAGAAGAAACATTAGAGAAAATCAGAAATAAATTCCGAGATGTTCAGGAGAAGCTTCGGATAAGTAAAGAAGGAATGTCAAAGGAGTTCAGAAGGAAATTTAGAGGAGTTTAGAAGAAACTTCAGAGAAGTTCAGAAAGATTTTCAAATAAGTTCAGGAGAACCATCAGAGAAGTTCAAGGGGAACTTCGGAGAAGATCAGTAGGAAGCTCACGCACTTCAGAGAATTTCAAAAGAAATTTCAGAGAAGATCAAAAGGAACTTCAGAGAAGTTCAGAAGGAACTTCAATCAAGATGGAACCATAAAAAAATTCAGAAGGAACTTTTGAAAATTTGAGAAGGAACGTCAGTAAAGATCAGAGAAGTTCAGAAAGGATTTCAGAGAAGTTCAGAAGGAGCAAGTTCAGAGAAAGTCTTAAGGAACTTCAACGAAGCTTAAAATGATAAATAAATAAAATCAGGAAGTACTTCTGGTGAAACTTTGAAGATGTTCGAAAGGTGGTTAAGAGAAGTTCGGATGGTGCTTAAAAGAAGTTCGGAAATAACTTCAAAGAAGTTTATTAAAAACTTCAGATAAGTTCTTCAAATAACTTCAGAAGCTCTGAAGCCTCTCGCTCGAAGATAAGTTCAGATGGAATTTTTAAAGGAGTTCGGAAGGAACTTCAGAAGGATCTTTAAAAGGACCGCCAGAGATCCATAGACGTAGTTTTGTACGCAGCCGTGAGCACGGAATGATTAAGGCGGAACAGCGGGAAGGGTGAACAACACACGGCAAAAAAGAGAGTGAAAACAGAAGGAAAACAAATCTATCAACTATTGGCTCTGACACCGTTTTGCGTCACTATCTAGGATCTGTCAAGGACAAGGAATTCACATCTCTCGCTCTCTTTCTCTCTCTCTCTCTCTCTCTCTCTCTCTCTCTCTCTCTCTCCATTTCTCACTCTTTCTTCAGCCACGCTCTCGCTGCTGGTAGCGCTTGTCGCGAACAGAAGCTTAGAAGCAACTTTAGAGCTCATTGGAGAGAAGCTCAATAGGAAGTTCACATAGGATCCGAAGGAACTTCAGAAAAGAAACATTAGGAAGTTCAGAAGGAATGTCAGTGAAGTTCAGAGAAACTCAGGGAATTTCGGAGAAGTTCAGAAGGAACTTCAGAGAAGTTCAAAAGGAACTTCATTAAAAAGTTCAGAAGGAATTTCTAAGAATATCAGAAGGAAACTCTGAAAAGTTCAGAAAAAACGTTACTAAAGTTCAGGGAAGTTCAGTTGCAACTTCAGAGAGGCTTAGAAGGAACTTCAGAAGGGATTTCAGAGAAGCTCAAAAGGAACTTTAGAGAAGTTTAGATGGTACTTGAGGAAATTTCAGACGGAACGTCAGTAAAGTTGCGAAGAAACTGAGAGAAGTTCAGAAGAAATTCAGAGCTGTTCTGAAGGAAGTTCAGAAGGAATTTCTGGGAAGCTCAATAGCCAGTTCACATTAGTTCAGAAGGAACTCTATAAATTTCAGAAGGAACTTCAGAAAACAAACGTCTGGTAAGTTCAGAAGGACGTCAGTGAAGTTCAGAGAACTTCAGCATGATCGTAAAATAGGTACAGAAGAATCTTTTCGGGAATTTCAGAAGAAATTTCAAAGAATTTCAGAAGGAACTTCGGAGAATTTCAGAGGGAACTTCAGAGAAGTTCAAAAGCAACTTCAAAAAAGTTCAGAAGAAACTTCAAAGAAGATCAGAAGGAAATTCAGAAAAGTTCAGAAAGAACTTTTTCACGAATTGCACCAGTTGCAGGGAGAACCTCCCATCGTACACATCGCAAAAATCGGTCGACTACGATGGGTTGGGCATGTCGTAAGAATGTCAGACGACAGCCCGGTGAAAATGGTTCTCGAAAACGAACCGACAGGTACAAGAAGAAGAGGCGCGCAACGAGCAAGGCGGATCGATCAAGTAGAAGGCGACCTGCGGACTCTCCGCAGACAGCGAGGCTGGCGAGTGACAGCCATGGATCGAATTAAATGGAGACAACTTCTGTGTACAGCAGAGGCCACGCCGGCCTTAGTCTGATTAGTAAGGTAAGTCAGAAAGAACGTCACAAGTCCAGAGAAGTTCAGTTGGAACTTCAGAGAGGTTCAGAAGGAACTTCAGAGAATTTTCAAAGGTATTTCAGAGAAATGAACTTCGGAGAAGTTTAGATGGTACTTCAGAGAAGTTTAGATGGTACTTGAGGAAACTTCAGAAGGAACGTCAGTAAAGTTCAAAAGAAACTGAGAGAAGTTCAGACGAAATTCAAAACTGTTCAAAAGGAACTTCAGAGGTGTTTAGATGGTACTTGACGAAACTTCAGAAGGAACGTCAGTAACGTTCGAAAGCAACTGATAGAAATTGAGAAGAAATTCGGATCTGTTCAGAAGGAAGTTCAAAAGGAGCTTCAAAGAATATCAGAAGAATCATCAGAGAAACTAAGAACGAATTTCTGGGGAGTTCAATCGGCAGTTCACATTGGTTCAGAAGGAACTTTGGAGAATTTCAGAAGGAGCTGCAGATAGATTCAGAATGAACTTAAGAAATGTTACGTCAGAGATGTTCGGAAAGAATAAGGAATTTCAGAGATAAAGAGCTTCAGAGAAGTTCAAATGGTTTGGAAAGCACTTCAGAGAAATTCGGATGTAGCTTCAGAGAAGTTGGGAAGTAAGTTCGGAAAGAAAGAACTTCAAGGCAGTTTTGAAACTGCCCTGGAGGTTTACAAAGAACTTGTGGGATGTTCAGAAAAATTTAAAGAAGCTTCAGCGAAGTTCGGAAGCAACTTCAGAGAAGTTCAAGAGCAACTTCAAAGAAATTCGGAAGGAACTTTAGAGGAGTTTAGAAGGAAAAGTTAAAAAAAACAGAAGTAACATCAGATAAAACTTCAGGGAAGTGCGTAAGGTGTTTCACAGAGGTTCGAAAGGTAATTCAGAGAAGGTCTTAAAGAACTCCAAAGATGTTTGGATAGCGCTTCAGAAAGGTTCAGAAAGAATTTCCGAGAAGTTAGCAAACTTCTTCAGAGAAGGTCAGAAGCAATTTCAGAGATGTTCATAAACTATTTCAGAGAAGTTCGAAAGGAGCTTCGGAGACGTTCGAAAAATATTTCAGAAAAGTCTTAAAGAGCTAGGAGAAACTCCAAAGAAATACAGAAAGAACTTCAGAGAAGTTTGGATGGAACTTCAGACAATGTCGGAAAAAAGGTCAGGGCAGTTCGGAAGGAACTTTAGTGAAGCTCGGAAGAAACTTCAGTGAAGCTCGGGAGGAACTTCACAAATGTTTTGAAGAATCTTAGAAGAAGTTCCTAGTAAACTTCAAAAGTGTTTGGAAATAACTTCTGTGAAATTACAAAAAAAAAAAAAACGAAAAAAGAAATTTGGTCAGCACTTCAGAAAAGTTTGGAACGGTATTCAGCGAAGGTCAATGGGAACTTCAGAAAAGTTCGTAAGGAATTCCCGAGAAAATCAGAGTAATTCATACGAAAATTCAAGAGAAGTGCAAAAAGAATATCAGGAGTTTTGATAAAATTTCAGAGAAGTTTAGAAAAAAAACACGTACAAAGAAGTACAGAAAAACTTCATAGAAAGGTTCAGAAAATTCAGCAAACTGAAAAAAATATTCACAGAAGCTCAGAAAAAATAAATTCAGAGTAGCTGGGGCGAGACTTTAGTAAAGTTCAAAAGGAACTTCCCTTAAGTTTTGAAAGAAGGATCTTCAGAGAAATTTGGAGAAAAGAAATTTTATTGAATGTTATAAATTTCAGTTCGGAGAGAACTTTTGAAAAGTTCGGAATATAGCTCCAGGAACTTCAGACGAGTTCAGAATGAACTCTAGGGAAGTAAGTTCGGTAGCAGAACAGAAGTTCAGAAGAAACTTTGAGGAAGCTCAGAAGATGCTCCAAAGGCACTGCAGTAAAGTTCGTTAGGAAGTTCAGCGATGATCTATAGAAATTTACGAGATATTCTAAAAGAACTTCAGCTAAGGTCGGATTGATTTTCAGAAAAGTTCGGAAGTAAGTTTACGATTATTTTTTTTTGAGTTCATATGATAGTAAATTTGTTCAATGTAAATGCCTCTACACGACCGCTCCATTTGACTAAATTTCGTAAAAAGTGGAGTTGCTCGAATTTGAGTAATTCTAATTGGAATCGATAAGTCGGTAAATCAAATGGATGTTCTTCATTTGTCGATTTGTAAATTTTGTTAGATTCTTTCCCAATCCTACGTAAAATTTTTTAAAAGATTTGTTGACAATTTACAGCTATCAGCCCTTTCCACTAAAGTAACGCACTTGCTGTAATTGCGGGTTGGGTAGTAAACCTAAACGGTTACATTACATCTACTTGTGCACAAAAAGGAAAAACAAACAAAGCAATCAATCTGCGGCCTGAATATCTAAACTTCAAGTCGCCATTGTTCAACGGGGACGTCAAATGGATCGTGGGAAATGTGCCTTCGGCCACTCTCGCCATGCTGTGATTCCGACGCAGTTTGTGCCGCTTGTGAAAGTAACATGTCTTCGGGTGCATTACATCAATAGTAAGTTTAGTAGTCGAGCCAGGTGCTAAGTGGTTTTCAACGTTTACCCATCTTAAATACGTCACATGCTAATGTTGAGTAGCTTATATTTTAGAGTTGCCAAGAACGCCGCCAGAAGTGTACGCCTCAATTTGAATAGCACCTCTCAGCCCATGCCGCAGGTTGGACCTGCTTGGGTGCAGTTTCGATGTATACATTGGCCACGTCGTCACCTGTTGTGCGCTGCCTCGCCTCGATTAAAGTATAGGTACCTACATACAATGCGGGAAGAATGATGTCATTATACTGCTTACAAACCACCATTCGGTTTAGTGTACGTACCGTCGATGTCGCCGGTGTCTGTCTTCTCGAAGACGCCCCAAGACGAAGAAGATTCCGTGAAGTTTGAGGCTCCGGTGGTTGCTTGGGAGCTATTTGATTATTCGCGTCATGCCTCGTCGACTGTAATCGTAGCTTCTGCTAGGACATAGAACTCAACTTAGTTGCTTTTTCCGCTATGGCGATTCCTTCAGAAAGCACAAAACTGTCAACATCCATCGACACCTTTATTCCGGAACGCAATTTTCTTTGTTGTCGGTCGTTCTCGCTTCGTGTGACATCATCATCAGTCATCAGCACTGACACGAACAACCATCAGACGGAGCAGACGCGGACGATGCGACAAAATGCTTATCTCAACCGGTGGTGCGGCGGGGTGGCAGTTGACAGCTGCGTTGCGGCAAGTGAAAGAATTGGTTGCTTTGTTTCACTGCTGAAGCCGAAAATGGAAAAAAGTGGAGAAACAAGCTTTGCGTTGTTTATTAGTTTTGAAAATGAAATGTAAATAGCGGGATCCGGTTTTTTTCCGCTCTTATCGGGGGTCGTTCTTCATTGGCGGTGGGCATTTAGGTGCGTGTATACACTCAGTTGAAGTATTTAAAATTCCAGAAAATTCATCTATCACAAACTTTTTTAAACTTCTTTAAAGTGAGTACCTTCGGAATCAAAATTCAAAACAAATATAAACGATTTCATATTAGCAAGTTGGTGCAACATTCCAGCAATATGCTGCAGTAGCAGTAAAAGTGAACCTGGCCCGCACATCAACCACAACCACCCACCGAACCGTACTGTTTATAGCGTTCCGACTCGATGGGCGTGCGAATGAAAACAAATCGCTCTCACTCATGGTTTTTTTTCTTGCTGCATGACGACGATGGAGGAGCATCTTCTTTCTTCATGTCCATTCCACCCGAAGATCTGTGACTGACCGCCCAAACATCCAACGCAACGCAAAGCAGTGGCATTGTTGCACAGTGATCAACCAACCGACGACGACAACAACAGCTGATAGGTATGTTGCAACCCGCTGCCGCATCCCTCGTCTCTATTATTAGTAGCTCCTGCTAGTTGGAACGGCGCGGGCCTTTGGGCTTCCGAAGCAACGAAGCACGAGATGTATTGAACATCAACAATGGGGTAATAGTTGCCACCACCAAAAACCGGAGATGTCGCTATTCCAAAACCAGATTTCTAGTATGGAATTCATCGGAAGTTCATCAATTTCTTTCACTTGCGGAACTTCTACATTCTATTCCTAGCCACTACGAATTTTTATTAATTTCAAATTAAGTCCGTCATACATTCCCAAGTCTTCTTTCTGCAACCCATTTGATAGTGAACCGTTTGATAATCAATAAAAAAAATATTTCCTAAAAAAGTTTAATCACATTTAAAAAAAACAGCTGCAATGGAATGAGTGTAATTTTACGTCACTAATTTTTAAAAGTTCAATACACAAATTGAATTAACTATGAAGATAGTGTAGGACTATACAACATCGAAAACTGTGTTAATTTCTTAAAGTCACCGATTTTTTGGAGTACAACGTTCTTGAACAACCCTGGTATCAGTTCGGGTTATCGAACTAAAGGTGTCTAGTGCATGCTAATTTGTACATTTTGAGGTTTTAAGTGCCCTAGAACATACTTGAGAGTGTGCGTTAGGAACCCAGAAACATTGGGCCATGAATTTCCATGGGAAACGATGTTCTGGAAAAGCATGTATAGCTGACATCTTTTAAATTGTTAGATGAACACGTTGGTCTAAAATAATATTTCCAAATAGATCTAAACAGTCCATAAACTTAATATTGGATTAATTCAAGCGGTTTAAGCAACTTTGACTTGCCCTGAAATAGTTTTTCCAACAGCTTTAGAGGGCACTTGAAGCTACCTCGGAAGTATTATGTTCATTCGAGAGATTTAACTTAAATTTACTTGGTGAGACCATTCCGATTATATATGACAACAAATTCGAGCTCATTTGTACCCATAACTACTTCGTTATCGTTGTCAGTTCTCTCATTTCTCGCTCTGCTAGAATATATAAATTTTGCTTTTAAAAAACCTCCACATGGCAAATTTGGTTCCATTTGCTTGATTAGTTTTAATTGCAGTTTCATTGCATTTCAGCAGTCGAGTAGTTCGCACGCATTTTCAATTTAGTCCGTACAATTTACAACGCGGGTTCTAGCAGTTTTGTTTGTTTTTTCTACCGTGCATATAAATCGTCATTTTTTTTTGTCGCCCCCAGTAGTGAACCAACTCTTGCTCGCGTTAAAAATGCCGTGTGTAGTAAATAACTGTGTCATTGAGGATGACCGACTAATCTTCCATTGCTATGGAGCTTGCGGAAAAGAATTCCACGCAGCCTGTGCTGGAACTAGGAGAAATTATGAACAACACATTCGTGCGTTCATGTTGCCGCTGTGCGACGGCTGCCAGAAAGAATTTACGAGTATAATTGAACTCAGAAAATTACTGCAACGCCAGTGCACTTTGTCTGGCGACATCGAGGCCGCAAATGATAAAATTTGCGCTTTTATCAATAGCTTCAATGTACGAGAAGCTTTTGATAGCCTCGAATCGAACTTGTCCGAGCTGAGGGGTGAGCTCAAGTCAAACGGCACCGTGGCACAATTATTTAACAATGTGTCATCGGTTTTACGCGAAAAATACAACCAGGATACATTCGATTCAAGTATACAACGGGCCTGTGAAGCGCTCGCCAGCAAAATTGCGCTCGATGTTGGTCATGGCTTTTCAAAACTAGAAGACCAAATCAAGGCGATGAATGCAAGCCTTAATGAAGTTGCTGTAAAAGAAGTACCGAGTTTTCCTACCTCGGAAATCATAGAAGAAATTAAACATTTGTCGAGTACTGTTTCAGCTATGCAGCCTCCAGCAACGAATGCTTTAAGTGATGAAATCACTCTTGCCGATGAATTGGCCCATGATCTTGCAATTGCTAGATCCCAGCACGATGAGCTATTAGAAGAAAGTTCTGGCTGGCGACTACTGGGTAATAAAAAAGTGTGGAGAGCAGATTGGGCAGATTATGATTTGCGTAAACTGCATCGTCAACAACAGGAAAAAGCTGCTCAAAAATCCCGCAACCGTGGGAAGCGTAGGAAGCGCAACAACAATATAAATGGATACATAAACCCCCTCAACAAAATTAATAATGACAACAATCAGAACATCGTTCCAACGTGCAGTTATATCAATAACTACAACAATAACAACCACAACATCACCAAAAACGGCTATAACAATAACAACAACAACAACAACAGCAACAACAACAACAACAACAACAACAACAACAGAAACAACAATAACAACAACCATAGAAGTCATCAAACAGCTACTAGCTTTCTACCACCCGATAAGGAGTTACTTGCAGCAGCAAAGGCGACTTTCTCTCAACCTCAGATTGACCAGCGTGGCATCAGGTTTCAACGTGGCGAAACACTGAATCCATACCCGGTAGATCATCAATTCCCGCAAACAAAACCAACTTCTACCCCTGATTGGATACTCAGCCCCGCCCTGCGAAACTCTTTCTCGCAGCATTGTACGTCCTGTTCCTGTGGGCGTCCGTGTTTTCGCTCGACCTGACGCACTCTATAGAGGTAGACTATGACGAACCAGATGAGACTGGTAATATATCTATAGTTTTAAACAATGACGTACTTCCATCAATTTCCTCAGAATCACCTTCTACTGAAATTCTAGTGTATTGTCAGAATTTTAATCGCATGAAAAGTGCATCAAAAATGAACGTTATACATAAAAATATTTTGTGCTCCAATTTTTCGATTGTTTTGGGTACCGAAACAAGCTGGAATGATAGCATTAAAAGTGAGGAAATTTTTGGCAGTGATTATAATGTTTTTAGAGACGACCGGGACTTACTTTTAACGCACAGAAAGTCTGGTGGAGGAGTTCTCATTGCAGTTTCTTCAAATTTTAGCTCTGAACTTCTGGTTTCATCAAAATTTAAAGAATTTGAGCATGTATGGGTGAAAACACATATTGCTGGTGAAACTCACATTTTCGCAACAGTGTATTTTCCACCAGACCAAGCTTGTAAGTCTACATACGAAATCTTTTTTCAAGCAGCTGAAGAAATTGTAATCCTCCTGAATATAAAGTTCATGTATATGGCGATTTCAATCAGCGCAATGCAGATTTGATTCCGGACGCAGCAAATGAGAGTATTTTACTTCCTGTCGTTGGTGATAATGAAACGTTACAATTTATTTTTGAAAAACTTGCGTTTTTAGGGCTTAACCAAATTAATCACGTGAAAAACCAGCAAAATTGTTACTTAGATTTTTTACTAACAAATACACATGAAGATTTCTGCGTAAGTGAATCTCTTTATCCCTTATGGAAATATGAGGCGTTTCACACAGCCATCGAGTTTTCTGTGTTTGTGCATAAAATACATAAACCCAATGAATGTGTTTACGAGAATGTCTTTGATTACAACAAAGCCAACTATGACAATATTAAGTATAAATTGAGTAGGGCCAACTGGCAACCGGTTTTAAAAAGTCAGAAAAATGTTGAATGTGCAGTAGAGATATTTTATAAAATGTTATTGGAAACTATTCAGGAAGAAGTCCCTCTGACGAGAAGACGACGAAACTATGCTTCTAAAAATCCAATTTGGTTTAATAAGCAAATTACTAATTTGAAGAATCGGAAACAAAAGGCTCACAAAATTTACAAAAATTACAATAATCAAGCTAATTTGGAAGAGTATTTGAATATCTGCAATCAACTTAATTTAGCTATTTCCTCTGCACAATCTGAGTATAACACAAAAACTGAAAATGAGATTAAGTCATGTCCGAAAACTTTTTTCAATTACGTTAAAACTAAGGTTAAATCGTGCAATTTCCCAACAAATATGACTTTGGACGAAAAAGTAGGAGATAACTCAGAAGATATTTGTAATCTATTTGCGAAATTTTTTCAAGAGACTTACACAAAATTTTCGGACGATGATCGCGATTTTGAATATTTCTCATACTTCCCTGACTATCCAGGTAATATTGGTGTCAGTAACATTGTTGTACAAGACATTCTCTCAGGTTTAAAACAGTTAGACGCTAATAAAGGCGCAGGACCTGATGAAATTCCACCAGTATTCATGAAGAACCTAGCAACTGAACTTACAACTCCTCTTTTCTGGCTGTTCAATATGTCATTGGATAGTGGTGAATTTCCAAAAGAATGGAAAAAGTCTTTCCTCATACCAATTTATAAATCTGGCAAAAAATCCGATATTCGTAATTATCGTGGCATTGCCATAATATCATGCATTCCAAAACTTTTCGAATCGATCATTAATAAAAATGTTTTTGACCAAATTAAAAATAGAATAACTAACGCACAACACGGTTTCTTCAAAGGCCGCTCAACTGCTACGAACTTACTGGAATTTGTTAATTACTCATTAAATGCAATGGATAAAGGTAATCACGTAATGGCTCTTTATACCGACTTCAGTAAAGCGTTTGATATATTAGATATTCCAATGTTGATTTTCAAGCTTGAAAAATGGGAATTGAGATGAGACTGCTCAATTGGATTGAATCGTATTTAACTGATCGTCAGCAAATTGTAAAGTTTAATAATAAAAGTCTAACCCAATTCATGTCACGTCGGGGGTTCCTCAAGGCTCACACTTAGGACCTCTTCTTTTCATTCCATACATTAATGACATATCTCTTATCTTAAAAAATCTCAATGTACTTCTATATGCTGATGACATAAAGTTGTACTTAGAAATTAAGAACGATAATGAAATTAATGTTTTTCACAATGATATCCAAGTTTTTCATACGTGGTGCTTTAAAAGTCTATTGAAACTAAATGTAAAAATGTAATCTCATAACGTATAGCAGAAAACAAAGCACGCCAAACGTTCACAGTTATATTAGAACAGAAAATGTACAAAAAATGCTATAAAATAAGAGATTTAGGTATTATTCTAGACTCAAAACTAACGTTTGTGGATCATTATAACACGATATTTCATAAAGCAGGCAATATGCTTAATTTTATAAAACGTTTCGGATACCACTTTTAGATCCATATACAATAAAAACGCTTTATGTTACTTATGTCCGGTCAATATTAGAATATTGTAGTATTGTTTGGTCCTCTTATATGAAAAACATGAAGAAAGAATAGAGTCAATCCAAAAACAGTTTTTATTATAATGCACTGCGTAAGCTAGGATGGACAGCATTATCTCTCCCAGCATATGAGGCACGTTGTATGCTGATCAATATTGAAACTTTAAAAGAACGTCGGGATTATGCTAAGGTTTTGTTTGTTAATGATTTGGTATCACAACGTATTGACTCAACTGATCTTTTGTCAAAGCTAAATTTATATGCCCCCACTCGACAATTACGCAATCGTAACCTATTCGCAGTAGATCGTCATCGTACAAATTATGCTAAATTTGGACCGCTGAACCGCATGATGATTGTATATAATCAGCATTGTGAAATGATTGACTTTAATACACCTATGACAAAATTGAAAAAATATTTTGAAACTCTGCGAAATAATAGAATATAGGCATTTAATTTTAGTATAAGGATGTATCCATGTACGAATTATCCATGTAACAAAACGGTCTACAATTGTTTGACGTCAAATAAATAATAAATAAAAAATAATGTTATGCAGAATTGTATTATTCATTTGTATGAACGCCCCCCTTTCCAGAGCGGGGAGTGGTTGTTAAACGATCGTAGAGGCATTCTTGCCTTGAAAAACCTCTACATGCCAAATTTGGTTCCATTTGCTGAATAAGTTCTCGAGTTTGGCAGAAATGAGTGTTTCATTTGTATGGGAGCCCTCCCCCTTCCGTTTCAGAGGGCGGAGGAATCTCAAACCTCTATACAATCATGTCTTTCCTTCAAAAATCTTCACATGCTAATTTTGGTTCCAATTGCTTGATTGATTCTCGAGTTACGCAGAAATTTATTTTTCATTTGTATGGAAGCCCTCCTTTTCAGAAGGGGGTCACAAATTATCAGAAGGGGGTCTCAAATTATCATACAAACATTTTTTTCCGTCAAAAATCTTAACATGCCAAATTTGCTTCCATTCACTTAACTAGTTCTTGAGTTATGTAGAAATTTGTATTTCTATGCTTACCCCCCCCACCTCCCTTCCAGAAAGGGGAGGGCCTTAGGTTACCATAGAAATATTTCTTACCTCAAAAAATCTCCACATGCCAGATTTGGTTCTTTTCTTGATTAGTTCTCGAGTTATGCAGAAATTTGTGTTTCATTCGTATGGGAGCCCCCCTCCTCCTTCCCGAAGAGGGAGGGGTTCCAAACGACCATAAAAACATTCCTTGCCTTAAAAATATCCTTCCTGCTTAATCTCGCATATAGGTTAAGTATGTATATCTAAGAACAATTCAATTTGCTTTAATTAGTTAGTTAATGTAATATTTTGCTTGCAGTTTATCGAAATATATAAACCAAACAAATTGAATATGTTGTTGCTAATTGTCTAGCTGCTAACCGTTTTTATGGAAGGAAACGTATTTAAACACCTCGCAAACTTGCATGTGGTCCTTTTATCGTAATGTTTACGTTTGTTTCGCTGACGTTTCTCCGTCCAAGTGGGTTCGATGATTTTATAATCACGGATATCCCTCTGGTAACTAGCGATCGTTACTACTGAGTGGAACTCGTCATCACTTCATTGATATTATAGTAACGATAACAATCCTATTAGTAATTACATGTCTACGGATTGGTTTCCTGCTGCAATTGCAGAAGGACTTACGTATTTTGAACTAAACAGTTTAGACAAGCTACATTGTCGAGAAAAAAATGGATTTAAATTTAATTTACGAATCTTGGGAATTCCTTAGTTGATCTAAAATTATAAATCTTTAAAAATTAGTACACCTAAAATTAAGCAACTTTGAGTTGCCCCGAAATAGTTCTTAAATAGCAGCTTTAGAAGACATTTGAATAGCAGCTTTAGAGGACATTTGAAACTTCTTCGGGAGTATTATATTCATTCGGAAGCTTCAACTTAAATTTACATGGTGAGACCAGTCCGATTAGGTATGAAAACACATTCAAGCTTATTTCTAAAACCGAAGAACGAAGGTGTTTGCGTCAGTTCTCTCATTTCTCGCACCGCTAGAGTATATCGTCAATAATAATTATCAAAAATTTAGGTGTTTCGTGTGAATGGTCAATTCTTGTTAGCCGACTTATAACACTAAAATCAAAGCATACAGTAAGACGCTTACGCTTGAAAGCAAAGGTGGCGAATCCGTTCCTGCCCTAGACCTACCCCGCATGGGGATGTGCGGCAAAGTGTGTGCGTTTGCTTCCGAAATACTGCCTAACAAAAGCCCTACGATGAATTGCAAAACTACTTCTATTCAATTCCCATCAAAACCCGCCAAGCTCTATTGGACCTATCGATATTTTCTCTTCACATCATTGGTTCTAGCACAACTGACAGGTTCCAGCAACCTACGAAACCCAGAAAAGTGTAAACATCAAATAGTTTGATGAAACTCCGCGCATTGGGAGAATACAAAAAAACAACAAGTGATCAAATAGTTTGCCTACTGTCGCCTCTCTGATCATCGACAATAATGCAGGTTCCAGCAAAGCTTTCAGCTCTGAAAAAGAGTAGCAACGCCTTCATATATGCACCACGTATTGCACGACCTATTCTCGATCCGTACCGAAATCATAATCCTCATATAAATCCGTATCCGTATTGCCCAAAACGGAAAATGTGATTCGAATGAGGTCGATAATTTTTCCGTTCTGGAGTTATTGCCGAAAACAAACCGTGAACAAACAAAAAGACCTCTGTATTTAACTAAATTCAGAAACATCATCAGAGAAGTTGAGCAAGAGCTTCAGATAAGTTCAGAGAAATTCTGAAGAATTCCAGAAAGTTAGAGAAGTTCGGAAAGAACTTCGAAGAGGTTCAGAAAAAAACTTCAGAGAAATACAGAAAAAAACGGAGAAGTTGAAAAAGACCGTCAGAGAAGTCCGAAAAAAAACTTCAGCGAAGTTTAGAAAAAAACTCTACGTGGTTTAGAAGAAAAACTTCAGAGAAGTTCAAGAGAAGTTCAA
>JASCZW010013894.1:0-24292 GCA_034211315.2 Aedes japonicus | reverse complement strand
CCCTTGGGTCATTCGGTGGAGATAGTTGGGTTTGAATCCTGGTGAAGCCTAGGTTGAGCTGGATTTGTAATCGGGCAGTATAGCTAGCTATGTACTTTTTTGAATCAAATTATATTATTTTATATATGATGTATGTATGTGCACGGAAACTTAGTCCGACAGTAACGGGCTCTACTCGCTGGTAGACTTGATCAAGCTTTAATAACCACTGATTATCCTCATCATGCCATTGTATGAAGGGCCAAAACGGGTTGGTTGGATCCATAGGCAACATCTCTTATACGTTTCCACCGAGATTTAAAGAATCTCCTTCCAACAGAAGATTGAACAATTGGTCAAAAGAGCAAGCCATCTAACATGAGGATGTCCCAATGGGCGGGGAGAAGAGTCCGCCCTCTATTCACAAACTGTTAGCAATGGGAAGTTGGCATTACCACTTTCCCCATCCAGAGTGCTTCAATCGGGTGCCTTGATGGCCCCTCCCAATCCCATGAAATATTTATACAATAGTGTATATATTTATGTAAATGAAAAATACTACAAGCGTTCGTATCTATTATATATGATCTTCATTCGGTTGATCTTGAAATGCAAGAAATGTTGTAAGGTGTTTGTAAAGTCCTGTTTAGAGCTGGTAAATCTCACGGCCATCATTTGACAATGAAAAAATAGGCAATCTCACTGTCACGAGAAGAAATGAACTATCATAAGATTTCTTGTCATTCTCACCCCATCATGAGGTCATGAGATTTTGTCTCATGCGATTTTGTTTTACAAATTTCTAAATAGTCTACCTAAAATAAGCCAAGCAATAATATGTAATCGACAGAGTGGACGTTTTATTTCAAGTTTTGTTATGAAACTTACAATTATATAAATAAATGTGTTTGTAATAGCGATGACCAAAACACTGTTACGTGCTGTCATGACGAAAAATTCGATGAGATTTAAAAGAAAATCTCCATCATCGTTTTATCGCCCGATGAGATTTTCAAACGTAGTTCGGTAAAAATCATAGGTAATTTTTCATTGAAAATGACATTTGCCAGCCCTTGTCCTTTTGTTCCGAGCTTAAGCACGTTTTCGTCCGTTTTCAGCGATAGCAGCAATTTACCAAAATCTTGATATGAGGTTTCCTGAAAAAGTTTGTTAAATCTTTTAAACACACAGCGCTGCATAGATCAGATCAGCTCAGATTAATAAAATATCCATTTGCAAACCGGAAATGAAAATACTGTCAGTAATAAGTGCAAAAAACTACCACAGATTCCATTGCAGCTTTTTGTATTCAAGGAACTAGATACTTCTTAATCATAAGAGGAGGAGAATGGATCAATTATCCAGGTTTAATCAATTATAGGACATATAAACCATAATAATTTAAAGTATATATAACCTAATATATAGAAATTGTAAGGTTAGTTTTAGGTTATAAATCACTAAAACACAAGTAATGAAAAAATAGTAATTATGATGATAAAAATGAATGATAATGGTAATGAATAAACAATGTCATACATAAGACAATATATATAGTGAAGGGTAAATACAGTTAAGAAAAATTAGTTGGAAATTTGAGCTTGTCAGTCTTGACTAATTGTCAGTCTTGCCCACACCTGTTGATCGAATTTTCTGATTTGTATAAGGATAAGGCAGCGTCCCACCGCGATCAGAATAACTCCTGAGTGCTACATTACAGTAACATGGTGTCTTCTACAAAGTTAATACTAATGGGTGTATTCGATAAAAATGGCACAATATGTGAGTGCTATTTTTATCGAATACACCCTTTAGGATTAAACACAAACCAATATTAAAAATTTTATATTGAAATTTTGAGGAAATGATAAACTTCTGATATGATGTGATAAACAAAATTTGTTTTATTCAATTTCATCTCTCATTCCGTATGCCCGTACCTTCCGTTTAACTCCACCAATAAAATTTTTTACAACCGATTTTCCCAGTGTTTTTGTTGTTTTTACCTGAAATTTTCTTCAATTACAGCTCTGTTTTTATAGTCTTGAGATGTTTACGAAGTTGCGTCTTCATAATTGCCCAGATTTTTTCATGTGGATGAAGTTCCGGTTATTTTGGTTGGTTTATATCTTTTGGCACAAAATTGACTCCGTTGGCTCGGTACCACTCTACCGCTTTTCGAGTGTAGTGGCAGGATGCTAGATCAGACCAAAACAGAGTCGATTCTTTGTGCTTACTTATGAATGACAAGAGACGCTTTTTAAGACACTCTTCACATACGCAAATCTCCAGCCAGATCAGGAACTTCTTTGCAAATTTCGATAATTTCTTCTTTCGAACATCCTTCGAAACATCGAACATAGTCTTGGCAAATAAATATTCTTGGTGTATCATCCACAACCGCACTAACCTTACCATACCAATCAGACCAAGGCCGGTGTGGCTTCTGCTGTATGCGGAAGTTGTCACCATTGTAGTCTGTCCATGGCTGTACCTCACCATTCTCACTGTCTGCGGAGAGTCAGCAGGTCGCCTTCTGCTTGATCGATCCACCTTGCTCGTTGAGCGCCTCTTCTTCTTGTCCCGTCAGCTCGTTTCTTAGAAACTTTTTAACAGGGCTGTCGTCCAACATTCTTACGACATGCCCAGCTCATCTTAGTCGACCGATTTAAGCGATGAGTACGAAGGAGGTTCTCCCAGCAACTGATGCCATTCGTGGTTCATTTGCCTCCTCCACATTCCGTCTTCCATCTGCACTCCACCGTAGATCAGGCCGTAGAGAACTACCGGTCTAATTAATGTCTTGTAGATGGTCAACTTTGTAGTTCGGAGAACTTTTTTCGATCTCAGCGTCCTTCGGTGTCCAAAGTAGGCACGATTGTCAGCCATAATGCGCCTTTGTATCTCTCTGCTGGTGTCGTTATCGGTTGTCACCAATGAGCCCAGATACACGAATTCGTCTACTACCTCGATTTCATCACCATCGATCTGAACTCGTCTTCTCGTGAGCCACTTCGCTTCATGTATTTTGTTCGCATTAATCACTAGCCCTATCCTACCAGCTTCAGCCTTAAGTCTGATGTACGTTTCCGCCATCGTCTCAATGTTACGTGCAACGTCGTCGGTGAAGCCAAATAGTTGGACAGACTTCCTGAAGATCATGTCACTCGTGTCTATCCCAGCTCTTCAAATCACACCCTCCAATTCAATGTTAAACGACAAACACGACTCTCTGAGATTCCGAGAGATCCATTTAGAATCGAAAAGATAATCGATCCATCGTTGCTTTGACCAACCGCGTCATTTTTTCCGGAAATCCATATTCGTGCTCCCCCGCTCACAATTCCTAAATATTCTTGTTCAGCAAGTTGACGGAAGTCGGCCATCACGCTGCAACACGATTTATTGAGCAACTTTCATGTAAAGTTTCATGACCCGGGTTTTCACAGTGATGTTTTGCTTTTCATTCCTGTTTGCGACTTTTTGAACCTTGTAAACATGTAACCCAGCACGCTTCATGGTTTTCTGGACACAAGTCGACCACCTCGGACTTTTTAGTAACATCCTCCTTTCACTTCTTTCACACTCATTCAATATTGTCAGTTTATGTACAGATTGCAGAGCTCAAGAGAACATTTTCTTGATCAGAAAGCAATCCACATGCTTCTAATAAGTCCCTGCAATTGGGAAGATAATTCCTTTGCTATACATTTGTTTGAGTCTAATGCTCGTTTTTGAAGGTATATTTCGATAGATCAGAAGTAAATAAGCAGAGGGATTGACGTCTACATATTGGCAGTTCTAATTATAGATTACGTACAGCTTCATCAAATGTCCCAGATGCTGAATAAACTGCTTTAAACCAGTCCCGTACCCTATTTTGTTTCCACGGTATGACTGAAACTACTGTGTTATTCACATATTTTGACAGATGTAAACAATGCATTATGAATTAGATTTATATGTACATTTATAATAAGTTAGTATCTATGGGATACAACTCTTGTAGTCAATTGACCAGTATTCCTCTTGCCTTGAGTTCCGGCGTATTAATCAGATTAATCTGCTTGGGAACGACTGTGATGTTAATTTTGCAGTGGTAGCCTGCCAAGTTCAATCAGAATAGGTAATCCACCTCTTGCTGCTCTAGAAAACGCAGTAGTCTCCAATAGTAGGCACTCCGCCAGGTATATTTGCTGGTTTGTTTACCCGGAATTGCAAATGGTAACGAAACTTTCTACCAGGGTGCTTTCCAGACAGTGGTCTATTTGGAGAATTTAAACGTTTTTTGTCTACATTCTTCCGGACACTCTTCCGGTCAAAAATTCTGCCCATGAATTTGATCGAAAACTGCCAGAAAACATTCAAATTTTTGCGTTATCTAGTGTTTAATGTGCCAGATGCCAGGAATGCCAGATTGGCAGAAATTAATGGGATATTTCACGTAAATTTAAGACAGAGAACGCCTGAATCTAGTCTATTGTATGGAAGATTGCGACCATTGTTGTATGGCGCATGAAAGATTGCAAACATTTTTTTGTTTGCGCTACCTTTGGCTTGGAATGAATGGAGGGGAAATTTCACGCACCTATTAAAATTGATTATTGTTTTCTGTGCCCGCAACTGTGTTCTATTAAAGAATTTCCGTACAGTTTCCTCGAGCGCATCTTTGCCTCAATATGTTACTACCGTTCAAAAGCCCTCCGCTCGTTTTCAACTTGTGTCTTTCAATTTGACAGCCTGCCGTTACGCTATACGGAACAATCAATACTTTCTCTTCGTTTCTATCCGTTCTAGCAATAAATTACTGTCCACTCCTAGAGCCTCTCATGTAGATGGGAAGTTATCTGCTTCTAGCTAATTTCATCTCAATATGTTGTTTTGCATTCCAGTCTTGCACAACCTGGGCATTGAATCTTCCTAATTCTGCATTCTTCTTCATAATTTGGACGCAGGTTTGCGAAAAATTTCGCATCAACGTACACAACTCCGAACTTCACTTGAAAAGATCCGCTTGATTTGCCGGTCTACCACTTCCGGGTTTCCAGCCGATGGTTAGACTTTCACCAAACCATTTTAGAACGTCACACACAACATCATCGTTATGTCCAATACCGGTAGTGTTAACAGATTGTTTGGCAAACAGCATTATTATTCCCTTTATAACATTTAGGATACTTAAGTATTCTTGTCAATCTACGCAGCATGTCCGAATCTACAAAGTGTGTTTTCAGCGTAAACACAAAACGTATTTGTTTGTTTACATTCAGCTGCCGCTTCCTGCTCCCTTCTTTACAAGTAACAGCAGGGTGTGATTTTTGTCGGCAAACTTGTATTTTTCGGCATAACATGATTCTATTCAATTAACGGCAACTCGAATCATCCGCATTATCAAGTGACAAATTAAATTCTACACCTAACTGAACGAAACTCGAGCGATATTTTGATAGTTGAGTTGCAAATTTGGGTAGCGTTGATAACCGGTGTTAAGAAAATGAAAACGATAGAAGTGATAGAGAGTATAGCAATTTCCATTTAATTCAACTACCTTTATTGCTGATCTTGACGCGTACTCGACGCATACTCGACTCGTCTGTATGAGTAAATGTTAACAGTGATGAAATAATGAACCTGTAGTTTTGAAGTGCATTCAAATACGTCCCAAAACCAGAATATAAAATTGCATACGAACCGGTACATTACTAACGTAGATATGATGGAGTCAAACGAAACGAATGAGATTAACAGCTGTTTAGTGCTCCTGATTATAAACGAACAATCAATACAATGAGGTGTATACAGGTGGAGAAGAAGTGGTCCAGTTGTATTAGTGCAATGGTAAATAGTGTCATTGTGTTCGTGATTTCACGCACAGCCATTTGTTAGCAAACAAGTGTGGCGTAAAACTTCAAATACAACAATTCACAACAGCAGCAAATCACAAGGCAGAATGTTTATTTTTGGTATTTGGTATACTTTCTAAAAGGTTTCGGTTGAAAAATGCCTTCTTGTGTAGTAAAAGATAAACTTGGTGGAGTAAACTTCCTTTGTTATCATTCGCTTGTTTTTGCAATTTTACATCACTTTCCGAATCGTGGCCTGTTTACATAATTTTCGTTACTAATACTGACAAACACCTTTCTCTTTGCCTCCTGTGTACACCTCATTGCAATCAATATACCTCCGACGTACTTGCCTATCATTGTTGTTGAAACGAAAACAATCAAAGTATGCTGAAAGTGTGTACACTTTTTTTTGATAGCCCGAAGCCACCATTCGTTTTTCATACGCATCACAACCGGCACGCACGAACTTCATGTGAATTTCGTCGCAGATTTTGAGAAAAACTTCTTTGGACTGGTTCACGTTGCTGATTTTGTAATCAACTTTGACATCATGTTGGACCAAACAAAAAAGTCCAACGGATTGAAACCTCGGGAGCCGGGAGGCCACATGGTTTAGTACAGGAAATCTGTCGAATTGTCTCACATAACGGGTGGCAACTTAAATTTCTCATGCTGTCAAAAATGACAAACATACTTGAAGAAGATCTAATTTATTGAAATTAAAGACATATTGTCGACACATTTGGCGTACCTTCCGTTTGATGCAGATTGTCAGTGTACTAGGGGTTCTAAAACAGTGAATAGATTACAAACCATTTCATATTGATTGTTGGTTTTGTTCTAGCATCTCTCCATTTCTATTGCATCACGAGTCAGCTTTCCAGTCTTCTTAAACCTCTGTTTGACGACTGCCCAATATTTCACAAATAGGCGGATTTGAGGACAGTTGATTGGATCCATGTCCTTTTTTGAAGAAATCCACCCCGATGTATCGGCAACATTCTAGTACTTCTCCGCAGTAGTGAAGGGTGCCAAATCAGGCGAAAACTGCCTTTGTCTTTTTCTGTCAATCCTGTCTTGTTTGTTACAAAACTCGGCGTTGTTTCGGCAGCTGCAGCTGCAAATATATCGCCAGATCAAAAGCTTTCTTGCGATTTTACAGGCAAAAACGAATTTCAACTTGCAAGGGACGTCAGTTTCATCAGTGGAACTACACAGATAAAAAGAAACATGGAATTTTCTGCGTTATCTAATGCACATAAAGGGAATGCTAGATTTGGCAGAAAATCAAAGGATATTACATGTAAATTTAATCCAGTTATCGCCTGAATCCAACCTGCTGTGTGAAAGATTGCATACATTGTTGTATGGCGCATGAAAGGTTGCAAACAATTTCGTTGTTTACACCTCCTTTGGCTTAGAATCGAGGGGAGATTTAACGCGCCCGTTAAAATTCATTAGTTTTTTCTGTGTATAGAAGAAGTATAGGGAAAGCTGCCATAATACAACTTTATGAATAATTCGTCGTCTGAATAATGCTTCGTGCTTCGTGAGAACTTTACTGTACCACTTCTGGGCACTCTTTTGACCACTAAATTCTGCTGTCATGTTTGGTTGCTTACTGGTTCGAAAAGATCTAAATCCTTTTCGCAGACGAACCCTTCTTACGGTGCTTTGGCTGGCATTGAATTTCTCGGTGATATCAAAATCCTACAGCCCTGAGTTTGCCATTATCGTTCTCAACACCTTCAAATGCAGCTTCAAATCTTTAGTTCCTCTACGTCGCATGCTATGATCCTGCCGATGGATATCATACCGTTCAAGGAAATTTTTGAGAATGCTGAACTCGGTCAGTTTAGCCAATTTTAACAACTCTGCAATTTTTTCACCTGACGTGACGAACTTTGCAGCACTGAAAGAAGAAACTTTTCAAAACAAACTGCTATCAAAACATTCCATACTACTAGGACAGCTGAAGTATAACAGTGCGTGAAGATATTTAATGACTCAAAACTTAAGGTCGCCTCAAAATATTAGAGGCCAGGCATATTAAACTTGGTAATTAACCGGTGCAATTACACAACATATTTAGTTTCATTAATTTCTTCACTGAAAATTTTATTTTCGTAAATGAACTTTCACTCGTTTCGTAAACATGGATGTCGTACACAGAACAAATGTCTCGTGTATTGTATGAAACATTCATATTGATTTTTATTCGGTGAAATGCTGAAATGCACGAAATGGTTAGTTTTGCTGGTAGGATGGGCGGGATTAATTTATTTATGTAACATCAAAATTAAAGTACCATGGCCTAGTGAGATCTACCACGGACTCAAGAACAGCTGTTTCCAGGATCGAATCCCAAGTCAGAAAAAAACGCTCTAAAAAACGACAACTCCACGTTGTTGCGCTTTTTTTTTCAAATACATTTTGAGTCGATGAAGTAGATCTGTCTGTCATTCATGCACCCAGCAGAGAGACGTTTCTTTTTAATTCGTAGCAAAATTTTCGTAGCTGTTTGTATTGTTTTTGAGCAATTAACAAATGTTCTTACTGTTTCAACAAATGCTTCGTGCTTTTGACAGTTGCGCGTGTATCAATCACGAAGATAGCTTCAAAAACGTACAAATTAGTTTCGCAGAAAACAACGAATGGTTTCGTTAGTGCTACCTTCGATTTCGTAATATAAACTAATATTAATTTTCAGTGTAATGAAAGGACGATCACGACGTACAATCACAGTATGTTCTCACTCTCAAATTGTTTGCAGTGATTTGGAAACTTCGATTACTTTGCACTCTCACAGAAAGTAGCGAAAAATATGACAGTTCCACTATGAACACGTCCATCGCACCATTGCACCAATGATCTCTTATGATGTCACAGAACTATTTTGGCTGGAAAAAGTGATTTCCATCATTTGTTTAGGTTAAATCGCTACATATTATTGTTAATTCTTAACGAACAGTGAGGCAACCAAATAGCAATCGAAACGTTATTTCCCACTCAAAACGCATGCTGGTTGACCTTCTCATTGAATTCATCGAATACCTCCAAAATGTTTTGAAAAGTCCCTTCAACATCTGTCACCGATCGGCCGCGTACGTATTACGAAAAACAAAACAGACCCTCACATTGGAATCCTTCGAAAACCAAGCATCCCAACAATGCAATGCCATTTAGGCCGAGCACAATCGATTCATCAAATCCAACTACGAAAGACTCCCCCAGAGCGGTTGCCCAGCCGGCCGATTGTCATCGGCTTTGTAATCGACTGACCCACCGAAAGTATGCGCTGACGATATCGAATCGATCACTACCGACCGCGTTGTTTTTATCCTCCCAAAAACTCGGCACCGCCTTTTCCTTCTTCTTATTCTTCTTCCTTTCGCCGTCGGGTTCGCGATCAAAATAAATTGCCTCCCATCGGGGGTTCATTAACATGATCATGACAATGTGGCATACTGACGACTATGGCTTCGGACCCAACCAACCGCACCGATTGACATTCCTTGCGGCGGCCGGTGCTCCACAGAATCTCCCTGTTTTTGTCTTTCTTTCTTGGAAACAATTTCGTATCCTAGACCCGTCTGATGTTATGTATTACGTAATTCGTCGATGGGTTTGAGGTCATCGGTTGTGCCATTTTTGTTTATTGGTCCAAAAAACATTAGATGCTAAAATTTCACTTATTGTCACTCTCTTGGATGGGATAACGAGTGTGAATTTTCAAGGGACCGTGTCGTTGCGTTGGATGGCTATAGTTATCCAACTAGTCATTATTAAGTGCCATTCGTTTGAATCGTAGGAGATTAGAGAAATATTTCGAACTTTTTAGGCTCCTGGCTGTCAAAAGCTTTTAGATTCAGACTTGTTTACATAATGCAATTTTATAAATGGACTGCAATGATAGAGTTGACGATCTGTGAGGTCCTAGCTCAAAGCACAAGGTAGACGATAATTGATTATACCGAAGTCGAAACTATAGGTTTTCAGACCATTATGTGTCTCAATTTTCCTGTCCGAGACTGGTAATTTTCAGTAAACCGTTTAATCTTTCATCTAAATGGCCCAAAAAGGAATGATTTCGCAACGCGAGGCTCGTGAAATTTGAGCTCCATTAAGTCACCGATTACCATAATCATAATCGACCGCATAAAGGTGCTCCGAAACGCATGCCAGGAAACGAGAATGAGCTACCATATCTCATGTACGGTTGCGCCACACGTTTCCTCTCGAGTGCTATCTGTGATGTATAGGCTCGATCGACACAAAGGCCACTACTGAGATGATGTTCAGCTCGTGACGCGCTGCTCACAACCCAACCGCCGTTTAGCTCTCCTGGGGCCATCTCCGGTTGACCCTGAACTTCACACCGTCAGCTGTGGCTCGCACGAAAGGTGGTACATTCGTGCGTTTGTTTTGTTTGAAAGAAGAAGACGCCGAAGGAAACGTGTTTGGTTCCTCGTAAATTTGAATATCTCTAAGCGGCCCAAGCGTGTGCAGTTACTGGCAGAGGCCTACCTACAGCAATTTCATTGTCACCTCACGAAAGTGGCGGCAGAAGGTTGCTAGCAGTAGCCCACACGCGGTACGTTTGGAGAACCCTCGAGCGATAAAGAGAAAGAGAGGGAGAGAGGCTGTAAATGGTAATTAAATATTTGGGGGGAAAACCAGTAGCGTGTGAAGTGTGACCGGGAGCTAGGCTGTTGGGGTATGAATGGCAATTGCCAAAAAAAATCGACACAAGTAATGCAAACTAATCAAAAGTCTAACGGATACTGAGTGACAAGATATACGTTGAATCCACGAATGAGTTGTTGTGGAGGTAGTTTAACTAATTACGTCGCAAAAAGTAAGTAATTTGAACTTAATAAGTAAATATAATTATAAGCAACGTTGGATTCCCACGCTTAACTGTTCCGTTGGGTACTTTTTTTTAAGCGTGCATATGATGAGGAGTTGGCAACGTATCGCATCGTTTTGCTATCTTAATTCTATACCCATCTGCTGCTTGACTACTATACAGAGCTTAAAGTATGTGGTTATATGTTGCAACCTTATCACTCTACAATTCGGATGAGTAACTTTTTATAGCCGTGTGTTTACATTTTACAAGGGGTGCATGCTATCCCACTTTTGTGAGGCATCATATTCCAGTTGGGGTGCATATTGAGCAAAGAAACAGGCGTTTTACCCCGGGTCGTCTTGGGATCATATTGGAAAAGGTTAAAAAAAAATCATGTAAATCCACCGTTTTGAATTTAAATCACATTTGATCTAGAACGAAAACATCATTCTCAATAACTTCTTCCTAAATTTCAGCTTGCATTCCCTAGTAATTCACTATGTTGCTTAAACCGTGCGAGTTTGTAACATTGTCACCTATGTGGATTAATTTGTTCATCCTGTATCCAAGCAACAGTGATCGAAAATTTCAAACGAAGAAAAAGCAGTGAACTAGATTTGTCTATCGACATATGGAGGGCAATTTTTTTCGGAAGGGCCACATCAGCTTTTGTAAACAACAATTTTACTCGTGAATTAAAGCTTTTTTCTACCATACCGCATACCAATAAAAACAGGTAGATGACGTTAATAGCGTGAAAAGCTCATGAAATTTAGATTACAAAGCTCATGAAATTTAGATTACTGATTCCGTGTCGATTGTCGCTTGATTTAGAGGGATTGAGATCAAAAGAAAATCGAAATATAGGAAACTGGGGGACTAGTACCGAATCTGGAATCGAAAGAAGATCTTTGAACATGAGAAATAAAATGCTGGTATCGCAAATTTTCCTTCGATTTGAGATACGCAATGTGGCTCTTGGTTGTAGATAACTGGGAATCTGAAACCCAATAATACCCAATTCAATCCCGTTCAAAATCCTACCAATGAGTTCAAAAGTCGTACTTTGATATGATTGCAAATCTCAATCAATATTTTCAAAGATTTACAATAATACTCATAAAGGGTAACCGGATGTAATGTTAGCCTCGCTCCTTCGCTCGGTCTGTGTATCAAAAATGTCGTAAATCCAGCGATAATCGGCAAACTCATGTTGGCATCATGATGATTGATTAATTTTGAAGCAGTTGGGAAATCTATAATCAATTTATAGTTATGTACTTGAGTGATATTTTCGAATTACTTAACTTTCTAGCCACCATGGCTTCATTGGTGAAGCTGAACAAATCATCTTCACGTTCTTTAAATGACCTAAATTAGGCTTAATTGAATCGACATGCTTAGTGATATATTCAAGATGTAGAGAAAGTAGTCACACGTTATAAATTAACCATTCACATAGAAACATGAACAACAATTTCACAAGAAAACCGTAGAGCCAATATAAGGGATACATTTGTTCCCATGTTCCCAATTATGGCCTAGTGTAGTTAATACATTTAAAAAAGTTTATATGCATAATGTTTTCAATGGAGATGTATGAGTTTGTGGTCGTCATTTTTTTGGAGGGTTTATCCAAACCAAAACCTTAGAACAAAATCTATATAAAAGAAATTTTAATGTTTTGAAATGAATTGGCCGATTGATCATATGTGATCAATCAATCAAATGTGATAAAGTAGTTTCACTACAATTTATTTCTTGAAATTTGATGCTGAGTAAAGCGACTATAGCTTCAAATGGAATGCCTAAATAGGCATATTAAATTTGATCAAGCATATTTAATGATGAGATGAAGCTGCATCCGCGAATAGACTCAATATGATGCTTATACACGGAAACAAATCCGTTTCTGTTTTCAAGAAAAAAATAATCATGAAACGAACTCCCTTTGTATTTTAGGAATTCATGACTCTTGTCCATGATTTCATTCTTAAAATGACAGATGCGAGTCATGAACTTAGTAAGTCTGGTTTTGCCTCAAAAGTTGTGTAATCAACTGCATTAGTCAAGAGTCTTTTCAAGAATAGCTATAACGTAGTAAGTACATCCACCAAGTACTATTACAGCTCTCCACATCAACACTAAGTTCGAATCCTATTTATGCGAGAAAAAGTTGACGATATCATGAATGTTGTTCATGGTGTATATTCATAACACGAATATGCAACTTGTTTTTCTTGTTTATAAGAACACATTATTTCCCGTTTAGACCGACATTACCCATACTTGTCAGAAATATGTGACTTCATAATGTTAATTGGTTAACTTTCCATGGTTCAAAGCAGCAAACATCTTATTCAGCATGTCTAAGCAAAGGTATACATAGTTGAATATCATTTCTAGCTTGATTGAATCAAGGGACATGTACCGTATTTTTCAAATCTAATACTCGTAAAAATAGACATTTCGTGTAGGACAGTGTTTGTTCCACGAGTAATTTTGTTTTTCAAAAAACATCAAGCAAATGACCAAGCTTATCGAGGAGAGTAGTTCTGAAATGCTTTTGGAGTTATTTTAGCATGCTTTCTGAGCAGTTCTGGTATGCTTTCAGAGTGAGGCTCAATTTGCTGTGGGATGGTTTTGATGTAGTTCAGGGACGCTAGGGTAGTTCTGAGATGCGTACACAAGATTACAGTTTACGGATGCATCCTAATGATGATGATGTATGTGATGCTTGCTAAGTAACTCTGGGATTCTTGCAGATCTTGTTTGGAAGGACATATGGCAACAAGCACCTATCACGTCGAAATTTTCTGAGCACAAACTTCAAGCACAATTAGCACTAAAGGCGTACAATTTTAAAACATCATTTGCTTCACTGGAGCATCCATTGGTTAGTAATTTGAGCATTGTTTGTTTTGTGAACGTGAAGTGTACGTGAAGTGAAAATTAACCTAACTCTGTCCAGTTTTACCTTAAATGCTTCCAGTGTAGCACATGAGTATAAGTTATTGGATACTTCCAGAATCGATCTGATGTGTCCTTAGACAGGGCGTCAAATATCAGCTTATAACGACAACATCAGAGCGACGAAGAAACAAATGGCTTTTAATTTACTACGCTGATAAAAAGGAACAATCGAATTTTTGGAGTTATTCAATGCACATAGAGGGAATGCTAGATTTGAGATAATGAGATATTTCATGTACATTTAAGCCAGATTACGCCCGAATATAGTCTTTTGTAAGAAAGATTGCATACATTGTTGTATGGCACATGAAAGATTGTAAACAATTTCGTTGTTTGATTCATTTGGAATCAAACGAGGGTAAATTTTACGCGTCTGTTAAGATTTATTATTTTCTTCTGTATATCTACACCAAGTAACCTTGCAACCAACCAGCAGCATAACTAACGTTATCTAATGCACATATTCTATTGCTAGATTTGGTATAAATTAATCGGAACTATCATATGAGTTTAAACCAGACATCGCTGGAATCAAGTTGGAGGTACAGAAGATTGCAAACAATGTTGTATGCTGTATGAAAGATTGCAAACAATTACGTTGTTAACGGCTGCTTTGGCTTGAAATTTAGCGAGGGAAATTTCACGCGTCTATTAAAATTCATTATTTTTATAAGTGATATGAAAATATATCGACGAAGCAACCAAATGTAAATAAATCACATTGAAAAAGGGCAGGTGACACTTTCAATGATCGTCTTTGAAGGGGACACTGAGACTCGAACATCGAAAGCCTTTACTTCGAAAGTGGGGAGAAAGGCAAAGATGTGAAAACCAAAATCCAGTTGATCGCTCTAACTTTGAACTTTTAGGAACGTTTGTAATCTTTCATACAACAAGCTAGATTCAGGCATTTTATGTTTTAAATTAACATGAAATATTCTATTATTTTTTGCCAAATCTAGCATTACTTTAATGTACATTAGATAACGCAGATAATTCAATGTTTCTTTTTTAAGGTCTGCATCAGCAACAATCCGGACACCTCAAAACATGAATGAAACATAAATTTCGCATTATATTTCCGTCTTACCTTACCTTACCAATCAGGCTAAGGCCGGCGTGGCCTCTGCTGTACACAGAAGTTGTCTCCATTCTATTCGGTCCATGGCTGTCACTCGCCAGCCTCGCTGTCTGCGGAGGGTTCGCAGGTCGCCTTTTACTTGATCGATCCACCTTGCTCATTGCGTGCCTCTTCTTCTTGTACCCGTCGGTTCGTTTTCGAGAACCATTTTCACAGAGCTGTCGTCCGACATTCTTACGACATGTCCAGCCCATCCTAGACGACCGATTTTGACGATGTGTACGATGGGAGGTTCTCCCAGCAACTGGTGCAATTCGTGGTTCATTCGCCTCCTCCACGTTCCGTCTTCCATCTGCACTCCACCGTAGATGGTACGCAGCACCTTCCGTTCAAAGACTCCAAGGGCGCGTTGGTCTTCCACTAGCAATGTCCATGTTTCGTGGCCGTAGAGAACTACCGGTCTAATTAATGTCTTGTAGATGGTCAACTTTGTGGTTCGGCGAACTTTGTTCGATCTTAGCGTCCTTCGGAGTCCAAAGTAGGCACGATTGCCAGCCATAATGCGCCTTTTTATTTCTCTGCTGGTGCCATTATCGGTGGTCACCAATGAGCTCAGATACACGAATTCGTCAACTACCTCGATTTCATCACCGTCGATCTGAACTCGTGCTAGGAGGCTAACATATATTTTCGTCGTAGTTGTTTATTATGTTTAGATTTATGGGATGTGATTTAACAATTCGTCAAGACAAAACATAGTTATTCGGTATTTGCAAACAATTTTCGAACTTTGCGCTTAACTCCGTTCATTGGGGTTTGTATAGACTCTTCAGAAATCGTAGAAGTCGTCTTTTTCCAAATTTGCTGGAATTGATGTTTGATGTCTTTGATTCCTTGCTTCTTTCCAGAAAGCTTCCGCTTCATCAGAGCCCAATATCTCTCGATTGGTCGTAGCTCTGGGCAATTTTGCGGGTTTGAGGCTTTTGGTACAATGTTCACTTGATTTGCTTGGTACCACTCCATCACAGTTGCATGATGCCAAATCGGGCCAGAACAAAGGTTTTTCTTTGTGACTTTTGATGAAGGGTAGCAATTGCATCTGCAGACACTCTTTCTGATAGATCTTCTTGTAGATTGTGCCTGTAGTGACGAAAGATTTACTCTTTTTGCCACACGTGCAAATTGCTTGCCTCACAAAGTATTTTTGGGAAATTTCGATGCCTTCTTCGTTCTGAAATGCTCAGCTGTAGCATTTCTGGCCATAGCAGAATAAAAGCCAGCCCTGGAAGCTGCTTGAAATCCTCCAGGACATAAGTTTCATCGTCCATAACAACGCAGGAAAACTTCGTCAAATATTCGCAGTACAAACGTCGTGCCCGTGATTTTGCTGCCAAGTTCTGTTTGTCATTCCGATTCGGAACTGTTTTTACTTTGTACGACTTAAGTCCCAAACGTTGTTTTTGATTTTTGGACAAAACCATGCGACATCCTTATTTTACGAGCCACCATTCGAATGGAGAGATTTGGGTTTTGCGTTAATATCCTTTTCACCTTTCGGTCCATGACAGGATCAGCGCGTCCAATGTTTTTGTCACTTCTCGGTTTCTTTTGTCGCCATCTTGAATACTTAACATGAAATGTAAACATAAATCATAGTGTTTTTCATCATTGCCTCTCAGCTATACCACAGTGAAATTTTAATATGGATACAGATTTTATCTATGTGCAAGAAGTTTATTGGACTTGTATTGAATGTTTCCAGAATATTTCTGATATACTACCATTAGTATACTTCTTCCAGAATCGTTGTGGGATGCTTCTAGAGGTGTTTTAACATGATTTCGGAAATGTTTTAAAAAAGGTTCTTGGACAGGGTAGTTAATGCTGCCAAGACAATTCTTCAATGGCTCAGAATTATTCATGGATGCTTCAACAATAGTTCTGGTATATTTCCAGAGTAGCTCCAGGAAATTGACATTGGAAACTATCCCTGAAAATTATTGTGGTTTTTCAAAAGAATAACAATTCAAATTCTTAAAAAGTTATGGAATTTACCAAAGATGCTTTTGCTTTTTGAAAACAAGTTGTAGATTTAACTGTTTTGAAATATCGAGAGAGTAGGGCTTATTTTTTTGGGATTTTTCTCAAAAAAATCTGTGATGATGCCAAAACAATTTGTTGATGTTTCTTGATTTGTTCTGGAATACTTGCAGAGTAGTTTTGGAACGCTTCTAGAATTCTATTAAAATCTTTCAACAGAAGTTGTTCTTCCAAACTGTTTTCTACTTGACATTGGGTGTATTGATATCAAATGTCATGTGTTATTTGTTATTTTCAGTGAAAACAAGGCGCTTAAATGATGATAACAATAAACGTCATATTAAGTTATATGCTGGTAATGTGAATAGGTTATTTGGCCTTGGTGAATTTTGAATATCAACAGATGTGTAAAATTTCTATTTGTTCAATATCAAGCCAGAAAAAGCGTTAGCAATGAAATTGCAATACGCTGCAATATTGCATCCAACAAAGCTGATTTAGGCTTGACACTTGCTCAATGATACAAATTGTTTGTTCATGCTACATATAGTGATCGAAATGTTTGGAATAGATCTCGAAGATGTTCGATACAAGTGAAAACTTTAATAGTAGTGTGGGCTAAGCGCTCATTGCACCCTTGGAAATTGTCATATGTAGCAATAATCAAGAGCATCTATACATAAATGAATTGAAATGCAAGTTATAACAGATGACTCTTATGGAAGAGTAAAAATTAATTATTATTTAAATTTGACAGGTGAAGAACTTTGAAATAATGCTGCTACTGAGGACTTTTTTTTTTCTAACGACGAGTAATTAGTTTTACAAACACCTTCTCAAAAATCTGCCGATCAACAATATGAGGATTTTCAAACATTTTAATTTATTTTAGAAATGTCAAGTTTATGTGAAATCTCACCGAATTTTGAGGTGTAAGTTTTTTGTTTGTTATAGATTTTCATTTTCCCGTAGAACGTAGAAAGATTCATTTGATTTTTCCAGAATATCTTAAGAATTTTTTTTGAAAGAAAGCTTGAAATATTCCCAGTCAAGTTCTACTTAACTACTGTTTCTGTCTTTATTACAACAAGCGACGCTAGATTCATGCAGATATTTAAGTATTAACTTTCGACTAATCTGACAAAGCTGCAAAGAATTAGTAGCCAGAGCCAGGTTTTACGAATCACACATTCTGCATTCATCTGAAATTCAACGAGATTTATATGTTGCATACATAGAAAGATGTTGTTGCGCTTTGATGTATTGATCACGGAAATCAATAATTGGAGTAATAAAATTTCAAACCTCATTCTTATGAATAGCAAAAACTTTTTTTTTGTCAAATGCATTCATGATAAACCATGTTGTTGAAAACAAGTAAAAATCCACACCTTCACAAAACGAGCTTCTATGATAGAATTGATATTGTTCAACGTATATTGCTTCCTAAGTAAAAATCTCCAATTCCGCTTCCCTCCTTTATCACACCTCTCAGCACGCCTGTGTCAAAACTAGATTCAGCCGTCCCAGTTCAGTTCTCGAAACAACGGACATGATGCGCTTTGTTTACGACATAGCTCTAAACAAATTTGTTACTGTCCTAGACGTGACCTTGTCGAAGGGCTCACGTGAGTTATTTGCTTCTATTAGAGGGTGTCCGACAACATTCCTTCCAAAGATTATGGGGTTAGTTTTATTCCGACTTAATTAGGCCTTCGAATGGCCCGTAGCGTCTACCTTGCGAGGTTCAGCGCTAATTCCAATCCTGATTTATTTGTGAACCCGTATCAGACGATGACAAATTAGCTGATAAATATCCGTTTGATTAGATTGATCTTTTGTTTTTTTATTAATCATTGTTTTAATCCATCGCACACGAAGTGGTTTGCGTTCAAGGTTAGCCTACTGCGCGAGCACAGCACATCAAAAATCCCCAAGACATGGCAGTTTCGCACGATAAATCATCATCACACATGAACATGCTCGCTTGCACTCGCGAAGGTCGGTCGGTTGGTCGGCATGAAGAATTGGATCCACGGTGGGAAAAACTATGCAAAGCCCATTATCTAAGCGTTTAATGGATTTCTTGCACTTGATGACTATCCCAACTAAGCCGCTAATTATTTGTAAGCGTGCGAAACAAGAAGCACTCAAGAATTTACGTTAACTTTCGGATATGATGATAAGCACGAGTTGTGTAATCGAAGAATAATACTAACAACCGGTTTGTTTTGTTTTTACTCCACAGATGAACCTCCGAACGAGGGCCTTTGTAGGCCTGCTCTGTATAGGGCTCACATCAGCTCAACTCAACTATCAGCCGGAAGTCCTTTCGGTTGGTCAGGGTTTCCGTGCTGCCTCACAGTACCGAAGTAAATTAATTTCCAAACGTCAAGCTCCGGGTGGTGATGGTACTGATGTTATTCCGCATGATCAAAAGAAACAAACTACTTTCTGGTGGGTTGCGCCGGACTCTCCTTTCAAGGCTACTAAAATTGGTGGTGGCGTTCAGACTCCTCCGGCTGCCGGTGGCACCGGAGAGGATGGCGCTGCTGGGAGCTGCAGGGCAGACAGGACAGGCTGGGGCAGCAGCCGGACAAGTTGGAGGAGTAGCTGGACAGTCTGCAGGAGCATTTGGCGCTACGCGAACTTCTCAGTCCAGTTTTCAGGCTACTGCTTCCAGAAGTTTTGGTGGAGCCACTGGACAAACTACGGCACAGTCTGCTGGACAAGCGGGTCAGTTTGGCGCTGGTGGAACCACGACATCGGTTCAGGCTACTGCATCTAGAACAGTTGGTACACAAACCGGTACTGCAGGCCAAGGCGTTGTGGGCCAAGGCGTTGCAGGTCAAGGCATTGCAGGTCAAGGCATCGCAAGCCAAGGCGTGGGAGGCGTCAGTGGTTTTGGAACCACCATCTCAAGAACTTCGACAGCCACCACCAGAACTTCCGGTGTGCAAGGGCAAGCAAATCAATTCGGCCAAAATACCAATACGCAAGCAGTAGGTACAAACATTGTTGCCGGTGGTGCAGGACCAACACCGTTACGGCCACCAATCAGGTTACCTCTCAAGGGGTCCTCCACCGGGACAACCGGGTATTTCCGGTGGTGTAACAACGACAAGTACATTCCGCAAAACTACCGCAACATCAACAACCGGTATAGCTCCAGTGCCCGGTCCAGCTCCGCCACCACCTGTTTATTCTAATACTAATACAGCTACTACTATCTCTAGAAATACTAATACGGCTACTACCATTACAAATACGCAGCAGCAGCCACCGCCGCCGCCGCCTCCTCCTAGAACTTTCCAAACTAATACTAACACAGCTACAACTTCTACCTTCGGAACTAGCAGAACCGATGTAACCGGTACAAGAACCGACCAAGGGCAGCCTCTATCTCGCCAAGTAATTCAAGCTTTCCTCTAAAGGCTTTGCTTTCATTTACTACCTTCCCAGCAGCATAACGTGCCAAAATTTCTAATCCCTTAATTTTCACAAATCTAGCATCTGGAATCGGAGGTTCCACTGTCACACGCCACCAGGAGAACTCTGGTGCCGGAATTAGCACACACACCATTACCAGCGGTGTCAACGTGCAGCCGTTCTTCAAGAAGACCACCGTCACATCGCATGGCTACGACTATCCCGTTCCGCAAACGGTTCCATGCTACGAACCGAACAAAATTTGCACACCAAATGAGTACTGCGTCAACGGACTGGTGCAAGAAAGTCAACTGAATCTATTCAACACCAACAACCAGGTAAGGCTTCCCGATAAACCGGACGACCATGCAACGAGCGAGATTGGGCCTCTTTGGGATCTACGGCGATGACTTTTATTGTCGATTGTCGAAGCGTTGGAAAATTGATTAATGCGACCGGATTATATCGACTGGGATGACATTCTGCCGAGCAAACTAAAAGCTACGTGAAGTGATGAATGGCAGGCATCCCAACAGCAAAGGTCGTTTCAACTCCGTTGGAATGTGGAAGAAAAGTCATTTGCTTGCACAGTACACCCTTCGACTGCGCAACGTTCGATGACTTCATTGACGACGCTTCAAAACTAATAAAATTCAAGTCGGCAGAGCAGAGGTGTTCGATTGCACCGTGCTCGCATTGTGTGACCTCAGACGCCGTTGTTGGGCGGGGGGCCGGGAGGTGGCAACTTTTTGCACATGTTTATTGCCGCGAAACTGCGTCTGGCTGCACACGAATGGCCTCAGGGAAGAATAGCACCGACATCTATCTCCACACTCCGCACAGATAGATGACCATTTTCGGTTCGGTTTAACCTGTTCACTTGAATTGGGTGGTCGGAGTGGTTCGGATGCCTTCGGGGTTAGGAATGACAAGTGCTCCGAGAGGGTGAGTTCACCGGGCCACGGCAAGACACTGCCGATGATGTTGACAATTTATGTTTGCTTTATCGACTTGGGTGGAGGACACGGGGATTGCAGTTTATGTGATTGGCTTCGGATGAGCGTACCCCGGGTAGTTCAATAGTAGAAGATTGTGATTAAATTTTGGGATGAGTGTTTTTGAAAAAAAAAAAACAGCTATGGCGATGTTTTTGTTTTTTGTTTGATTTATGAAGTATGATATTCATATACCTACTAGATTCGATGTTAATTATTTTCAAGAGTCAATATAATGCAAATTTTAGAGGATCCAAAACCAGTTGATCTTAATTCCATTTGAATCATAAATGTTTGAAAATGTCATATTCGTGCGTATGATCGTTAGCACCTTGATAAATGGAAGTTATATAAGCTGTTTTGCAGATGTTTTATGGTATGCTAATGAAATTCTGTTGAAGTTGATTCCCTTAAGATTTATTGTCCTAAAAGTGTATTAGAAAATTATGTTTTCAGTCATCATGTTTATAGTAGGAATTGTTTTCCGCAAAAATTCTATTTTATTTTTGAAACTAGTACAAAATTTAAATTTTGTTGGGTTTTCTAAATACGACGGCGTTGGTGGATATGATTAACTCTGGCGTGAGCTGCTAAGCGAATATTTTCCTAGCAAAGTTTAATAACAATTTGGCATCATAATGTAACTAGTTATGTTTTCACATACATCATTCAGGGCCCAGCTGATATTTCATAACAAATTGTGTTATCAACATTGCCTACTTTTGTTATCATCTGTTATCAACTTTAAAGACTAAAAGCACGAGTTTTATATCATAGTCATAATTTGAAATTATTTCAATGAATTTGTAGCCAAATGATAATAAATCTTTGTTAATATTGTGACATCCAACGAGTGTTATTGACTACCTCCTTTCTTATATTAGTGTTTATTCAGACTAAATGATAAAGTATTCAGTTATTAAACATAACGATTTAAGATAAGGTGATAGCAAAATGTTACGAATTTGAAATTAACAGTTGCTCGGATAAATATGATAGATGTTTGTTCCTATTATCCATGTCGAGTATCTTCATCACTGCGACCAACTTGTATATCTGTTTTGATATACCCCCTTTTTTGCTCTAGATATTGCATGACGCAACAATAATGCTAGCAGTTATCGCCAATGTTTGACTTAAGGCGTTGTCTCAGGGCGGTATAACACACGGAATAAAGTGCACTACCGTACTGAGCTTTGGCCTCAGATCTCAAAGGGTTCTAGTAGAGCTTTGCTGAAAAACTTAAATCATCTTGAAGTATTCTTGTCAGCTTCAAGTTACATCGCCGGACAGTGGCCAGTTATAAGGCGTGTATATAAGTTAGATCTTTGGTGTAATCATAGTCTGCGAGTCAATGAAATAACACACACACACACTTCAAAAAAAAACAAAAAGCCCTATGCTTAATTTCAACCTTCTAATCAGTTTCACAGCCTGCTATTGAACCTATCAGTGCTTTCAGATCTTTGGTTCTAGCAGCAATTGCTGTTCACTATTTTGTGACAAGAACTATCTATCATAAGGATCGGTCGATGAGACTAGGACAACTTATTGGAAAAGTAAGATGAAGCATGGTTCCGAAAACTGCAATTTTAGATCTTGTTTTATTAAGTAATAATAAACAACATACAAGTTGAATCAATATTAAGTTTTGCAGTCTCAAAGTTTTCTTGCATGTGATGCTATGATCTGTTCGCCGGAGAGATCTTAGAATTTGTAACGAATACTGACTTTTTGAACCCTTGCCAATTGAAAAAAATATATTTGCAAAAATTCTCGACAAACCAAAACTTCAAGGGGTTTTCCTATAGGTTCTTGAAAGCTTGTTGAGTAATTATTCGAACCAAACATTTTGTAGTATTTATGAAAATTTCGGCACAAGATTGGAAATTCGATAGGGAAAAACATTTTTTAAGACCTATAGTCCTATTTGAATTCGTTATTACGATATATATCATATACAGTGGATGGTAAATTGTCTTTTTTGAGTATTTTCTTCTGCAGCTATGCATATTATTTTAGTAATATGGGCTGTATCTACAATAATCCGGACATTCTAAAACCTGAGGAACTTGCACGAAGTAAAAACCTAATTGTTCGATATTTACATAAAATTCCATTAGGGTTTGTACTGACTCTTTAGACACCATAGTGGCCGTCTTAGTCTAAAATTGTTGGAATTGCTTGATTTATTTGATTTCTTGTGTTTTTCTAGAAAGCTTCCGCTTAATCAGAGCCCAATATCTCTTGATTGGACGTAGCTCTGGACTCTGGATAAAATGTTCACTTGATTTCTTTCGTACCACTCCATCTCAGTTTTAGCATAATAGCATGTTGCCGATTGGGGTAGAGCTGAGGTTTTTTTTGCGTTTTTCAATGAAGGATAGCAATCCTTCTGCCGGCACTTTTTCTAGAAAATCTCCTTGTTTATTCTACCTGTACTTGCAAAAGATTTACTCTTTCAGGTACACTTGCAAATTGTTTTCCATAATTTCGATGCTTTCTTCATCTTGAAGTGCTCAGCTGTCCACCCAAAAGTTAAAAAGGTGGCAAAAATGCAATTGCAGTTTTTGCTATCATATCTTGAGAAATTCGCATAGTTCAGTAAAGGAAATTTGGCCATCACGATCCACCGTAGCATTTTATGCTATAAACGAAGCCATGCAAGTGTGTGCAAGCGGTTGGCAGCACACAGATTCTTCGAAACAAATTTATCGCTGTGTGCTTAGTGCCTTGACAGTCGAAGCAACCGTTGGGTTTTGTTCAACCATCAACACGTTTCAACATGTGTGAAACAAGACCACAGAATGCCAGCATGGCTATTGGCCACTGTTTGATTTCCACTGTCAAGTGTTCTATTTTTATTTTCATTCGTCATCACACTCCAATCCCTCTCTTCAAGTTTGCTCTTCTTAATGAAATAAACGAAGCCATCGCAGTGTGTGTAAGAGACATTTGCTACATTGCTGTTTCGGCGAGTGCCTCGATAATCGAAACAACTGTTGGGCTTTTACACCACTCATTTCACATCTTCCTAAAGCAACTAAACGGCTACAATCGATAGCCACGACGCAGGATGCCTCAGTTTGAATCTCGG
>JASCZW010013893.1:0-24295 GCA_034211315.2 Aedes japonicus | reverse complement strand
TATTTATTTATTTATTTGTCGTCAATCTGTAGTAGACCATTACATATACGTAAAATACTTAGCTTAACTTAATGATCAATACCTAACTAACCTTAAAAAGAATTTTTGCCTGAGAGTTTTTTGTTCATTGTTATATCTATTGATTCACAATTTGCATTGTAGCAAGACAACATTTTATTCAAAGGTGCATTTTTGGCATAGTTTGTCCGTTGATTGCTAATATAAAACAAGTTTCTGATTCTAAGCGGACGAATAGGGACATAAAAATTTATTTTTTCCAATATTTCAGGGGCATTAACTCTTTGTTGCAATTACATCATTTATAAAAGCAACCATCGCAAATTCTCTCCGCTTTTCTAATCTCTCTAGGTTAATCAACATGCATCGTGAGTCATAGGATGGAAGCGGAAAGGTAGTCAACCTAATTTTCGTAGAGCAAATAGGACAAATTGTTTTTGGACTGATTCAATTCTATTATTATGCGTATCTTGATATGGTGCCCAAACAATACTACAGTATTCAAGTAGGGGTCTCACAAACGTTACATAGAGTGTTTTTATCGTATAAGGATCGTTGAAGTGGAAACTGAATCTTTTGATAAACCCAAGCATGTTGCTAGATCTGTAGATAATGCTATTATAATGATCAACAAAAGTTAGCTTAGAATCGAGTATTACACCTAAGTCTCTCACCTGGTTGCATCTTTCAATAGTTTTCTGTCCTAGACTAAATGTTTTTTTATTGTGGTTTGCTTTCTTGTAAATGATATGGAATTACATTTTTTAACATTAAGTTCTAGCAAACTTTTCTTACACCAGTTGTGGAAGTTGTCAGTTTCAAGTTGGAAAATTTCGAGATCGGTTGTGTCACTGATTTCCATGAAAAGTTTCATGTCGTCTGTATATATAGAAACATGAAGGAGTTTCAAAATGAGCTCCACATCGTTGACAAATAAGATAAACAGAAGTGGACCCAAATGAGACCCTTGTGGCACCCCAGATGTTACGTTAACTATTTTAGACAAACTTCCCTCAAACCTTACTCTCTGTGTTCTTTTTGACAAGTATGACTTGATCCATTCCAATAACCTAGGATTAAAACCCAGCCTGGATAATTTAAAAAGCAACAGTGGTATATCAACTCTATCAAATGCTTTACTAAAATCCGTATAAAGTGCTTCTACAAAATTTCCTTTATCCATTACGTTTAATGAAAATGTTACAAATTGTATCAAATTAGTAGTTGTTGATCGTCCTTTTACAAAACCGTGTTGCTTGGTAGTTATTAAGGTCTTAACCTGTGAGAATATGTTGTCATTAATTAAGGATTCAAATAGCTTAGGAATACAAGACAATATAGCAATACCACGATAATTGTTTATATCAGATTTTCTACCGCTTTTGAATATTGGGATGAGAAGGATTCTTTCCAAATAGAAGGCAGAGAGCAAGAGTCTAATGATGTGTTGAATAGCCAAAACAACGGTTTAACTAACTCGTTGGAAAGAGATTTGAGAAATATGGGTGGCAAGCCATCAGGCCCAGCCCCTTTGAAGCATCCAAGTTTTGTAGACCTCGTAATATGTCCAGCAGCGATACATTGTTTACTGATATGTCCTTCATTGGATCAGGAAGGTATGAAAAATATTGATAATCTCGTTCCGATTCGTTATGAGATGTATACACGTTTTGAAAAAAATCGGCGAATAAATTACTATTTTCATTTGGCGTGCTACCGGTCCTGTTATCTAGATGCATGGTTGAAGGAAAGTTTTTAGCTTTTTGTTTCTCTTTAGCAAACTTAAAAAAAGATTTAGGATCTGATTTGATGTTACTTTCTACATGTGTGTTGTATTCTGTATATGCATGTTTCATTCAGTTGTTCGCATATTGAAAGATACGTTGACAGATTTTCGTTGGTCTCATTCCGTTTAAATGCTTTATGAGCTTTTTGCTTTCTATTTTTCAGATTAATAACCTGTCTATTGTACCAAGCTGGTATCTTGGAATTTAGTTTCTTTCTTTGCTTCTTTGGTACTGTATGTTCTAAAATGTCATATATAATACTATAGAATGCATCCACAGCTTGATGCAGGTCATGTTGACGTAATAAGTTTTGCCAGTCAATGCAATTCAATTCTTGCTTAATTAATTCGTAGTTTGCTTTGCTAAAATCGAAGTATGACTCCGCCAAACTATTATCCAACATTGTGGATTTACCATTCACGAATATAGAGTATTCGATTGCAGTGTGGAACACCTCATTCTTCCAAAGTGGAGTGGGTGATTCAATTACGCAAAAATCATCGCTCATATTTGTGAACAATAAATCCAAATAGCAGTTATTTTGATTTTTTACACAATTTACCTGATTTAGTCCCATTTCTGCACTTTTTTCAAATAAAGTACGGAGATTTTCATTATCACCAACAATCGGAATTAAAAGAGAGTCATTTTCGTCATCTAACAAAAAAATTCGCTGCTCGTTGATTAAAATCGCCGTATATATGAACACTTACATCTGGCTCTAAGTTTGAAATTATCCTATCGGCAAAATTAAAAAATATATCAAATGACTCTTTTTTCGCATATTCTGGTGGGAAATAAACTGCTGAAAATATGTGAACTTGCTCACCGAAGTTAATTTTTACCCAGACATGGTCAAATTCTTTGTACTTGCAAGAGGAAATTTGCTCAGAATCATACTCAACACTTACGGCTATTAAAACACCACCACCACATTTTTTGTTGGATAATAATTTGTCACGATCATCTCTAAATACATTGAAGCGATTAGCAAAAACTTCTTCGTTATTTATACCTGCATCCCAGCTTGTCTCAGTACCTAAAATTACAGGATAGCTACACGCCTCTACTTGTTTATAAATTTCATTCACTTTGGAAGCACTTTTCATCCTATTAAAATTTTGACAGTAAATTACCAGCTCCTGACTCTTATTTTCACTGTTAATACTAATAGGCTCACCTTCCTGATGTAACGAAGTCGTCAAAATCGGGAGAACATCTGGTTCTGCAGAAATGTTGTCCTGTGGTTCCTCTAGAGAGTTCGTCAATATCGTGGAAAAGACATGTGTCAGCAGGGGCACATCTCGTATGCTGCAGAGGAGTTCCCCAAGTTAAAATGATTGGTGCTAGCTGGCTCGTCTTCAGAGTATGGGTTTAAAGTTGGTCCTCTTTCAAAACGTATCGTCGGTCGGTAATTAATTGGCGGTCTGGAGAAATGATTTTTTGCTGCTGCAAGGAGGTCGCGATCCGGTGGTAAAAAATTCATATTGTAGTTGTTCATGCCATGGTTTCTCGCTTGTATGTTATTCCTATTTCCAAAAACAGTATTTCTATTTGTGTTGTTTTCGTGGTTTGCCATATTTTGCCGTCTTTGCTTTCTGGCTTTGTCTGCATGTTTTTGTTGGGCCAAACGGCGCAATTTCCGCTCATCATACTCAGTCCAGTCGGCTTTCCACACGTTTCTATGTCCAAAATGGCGCCATCCTGAGTTTTGTTTGCGATTATTTAGTTCGACATCCAAACTGGGGTATGAATCAGCTGACGAAGGTGCGACTCTCTGTATTGTTATTAAATTGGCTGATAGTGACTTTAATTCATCGAGAATGTCGAGACCAACTAGAGGGTTTGAGTTCATACTACAACTGGCCGCTGTATCAAGAAACAGCTGACTCAGTTGACTTAGTTCATTTTTATGTTACGCAGGTCCGTTGACAATTCTGACGTCATTGTTTTCAATGAGGTAAGTACATTGTCTTTTGTTGCCTTCATTGCAGTATCAAATACCGAGGTGATGTGGTTTTTTACAGTTACGACACCGCCAGCAAGACTGCTGTTTTTATTGATTGCCGACAGCTCATCTTTCATATTATTGAGTAAAATTTCCATGCCTTCTATCGTGTGTTGCGCAATGCTAGGTTTGTCCATTTGGAGTACAAGTTTATGCATTACCTCCGTATTGGCATGAATTTGCATTTCTGAGACCTTTTTGTTGATGGGTCAACTGAGATTGCTGCTTCACAAGCTCATTGAACTCGAAATTCGCCGTGATGAGATTTTGACACGAGCTACAACACGGGAGCACATATGACGAAGGATCAATCGTCTTTTTGTCCTTCTCACGGAGAGAGTTACGTTGAACTACTACACCCACGTAAGCGGCATGGAACATTCGCGTACAACCAACACAAGTCCACATGACGGTGTCAACGGAAGAGTCCAACGAGCAAACTTCACAACTCATTTTTGTTTTATTTTAACTTATCGACAAAAAAGCACGCAGAACAAAAACAAACGTATGCAAAAACGGTTATAGAAACAAGAAGCGCGTGACGAGGAGCGAATTAAAAACGCGTGCGAACTGATTGACGACTAATTGGCGAAAAAAAAGTAGTAAAATCACGTCTTAAAGACAACAGAAATAATGTATAGTATGTAAGTAGAACATTGTAACCATTGTATGTAGTCTACATTGCTTGACGAAATAAATAAATAAAAAGGTCACTGAGTGGTAAGTCAGCAAATCAGCATGAATGTCATTAATTTGTCTTATGAAATATAATGATGTTGAAAACTACTTCAACTACTTACTTCAATCCTAGATGCATTGTGCATTATTAGTCATCCTACAGTTACTTAATTAGCCTGCATGAAGAAACTACAAACTTTTAAGTTTACTCCAGCCATTAGGGTCTGTGAAGACTTCCCTGCAACTGATTTAGCTGCTTTTGTCCAAGATTTTCGATTTTTTTCTATAGTTGTAGCTTGTTGTTCATACTGAGAGAGTTTTCTCTTCACGAGAGCCCAATACCGCTCGATAGGTTGCAACTCCGGGCAGTAAGGTGGATTCGCCTCTTTCGGTACAACTCCATTCGCTGTATACCATTCCAAAACATCTTTGGCGTAGTGACAAGATCCACACATCAGGCCAGAACAGCGAGGGAGCATCATGGCCGCGTAGGCATGGTAATCGCTTCTTTAGGCATTCTTCACTGTATATTTCCTTGTCTACCATTCCGGTAGTGATGAAGCTTTGGCTTGCTCTACCACAGCTGCTTATTGCCTGCAGGGAAAAATATTGTTTGGGAAACTTTGCCTTTTTCTTCATCCTGAAATGTCCCTCTACACCATTTCATTGCATGGCTGTATAACAAGACATTCCGAGAAGTTGCTTAAAGTCTTCCAGCACATAAGTTTCATCGTCCATTATCACGCAGGAAAACTTCGTCAAATATTCGCGATACAACCTGCGAGCCTGGGTCTTAGCCATCACATTCTGTTTATCATTACGGTTCAGTACAGTTTTCACCTTGAACGACGTCATACCTTGCCGGTGCATGGAAGTATGCACGAAAGTTGGGAACTTTTTTTATTTTTCTAGTCACAGTACGTACCGGACTGATCTTTGGTCTATTCTGCAATAATTGCTTCACCTTCGCCTCCTGCTGGTGGTTCCTGAGATCCGTTCTTGTTCCACTGTCAGGCTTTCTGGCTGGTGTTAAACATGTTTCGAAAGATTTAAGAACGTTTTGGACAGTACTTGCAGTAAAACCAAGCTATTTTGCAAGTTCTCTTACTGACAGATCCGGATTTTCATTGCGACCGCATACAATTGCTTACCGAATTTGCTCTTGTTTCGGCGCCATTTTCAATCTAAAAGTTTGTAGTATCACCAAAAATTGATTTTACACAATGAACGGTTCAATACGTTCATCAGTCTGCGAAATATTTCACGCGTTAATGAAGTATTTCCAGAGATAAGCGTATTTAGGGGTGTCCAAATTTTGTCGCGAACAAGCCTTATATCAACACTTGCAAACAGGAAAGCTGAAAGATGTACAAGAACAACGTCGTGTAAAACTAAATCCATTCATAAGTCAGGCTTATGAAATTCCAAATCGGACCATTCCAATTATGGATCTTCATAAATTAGACCTTATGAAATTCTTAAGTTTAGTTGCCGCAGTGTAGCACTCCTCTTGTGTTTGGAATCAAAAATATTTGAAACTGGTTTGTTTACACTGCTATAGAGAACAACTGGTGCAAGTTTGTTCAAAGTAGTCGATACGACAAATGTAATAGAATATATAAATTCATTATTCATCAGCACATGGGACGTGAATCCCACAGAGAGAAGAGAAGGAACAGGAATTCTCTCACCTCCAGAGAGAGAGAGAATTCCCACCAGACCTTAAGTCACCGCGTGCTCCTTATTTTGTCAATCGCTAGATAGGAAAGCAAGAGGCTAGACCTTACATGAGATAAAGTTCAGGTATCACACAGACGCACTGCTTTTGTATCAGTACGTCATAATAAAGGAAGCGCTTAGAGGTTATTTATTTTCTGACAAATTTTTGTATGACTGATCCGAAAAAGCGGGAGAAACTGTCTTTTCAGGTTGAGAAAGTAAAGGTAAGTAAATCCTGATTGGGAAGTGGTGACGACCCCTAGGTTTCTCACTCCCAATCAGAAACGCTGTCAGTATCTGCTAACAAAATGGAGATTAAAAGAAGAAAAAATATTGTGCACAAACACCTAATAAAGTCCGATTGTAATCTGGATAAAGCGCTGAAGATGCCGCGAAAACAACAGTTTGCCGAGTGCTCCAAACCTACAAGAAACCCTGAGTGCGGAAAGGAATCAGCAAACTTACGAAAAAAAACTGGAACCAGAGATAGCAGCTACGCAGCTAAGGTTTTGAGGCGCGTTGTAGCCAATACCAGTCTTTCGATCCGAGATATGACCAAAAGGTACAAAGCCAAATTTCAAACGGTGCGGTACATCCTTACCAGAGAAAGATACAAGTAGTACAAAGCCAATTAACATCCAAACCGGCACATAAAGCAGAATTACGTGTCCAAACAGCGTGGAAGGCGCTTGTACGGCTGTGTTTTGACGAAACGGGCTGCACTTTGATCGATAACGAAACAAACTCGATTTTAAGCAGCTGCCCGGTCAATAGCTTTTTATCGCAACTGGACGTGGGGATGTGCCGGGAAGATTTAAGTTTGTGTTTGCCGACAAGTTCGCGAAGAAGACCACGATTTGGCAAGCGATTTACAGATTGTTACCTGAAAACGGAACCATTCCTCACATCCTCGACGATGACATCCCATGTTCGCATCGAAAAATGCCTGAAAAAGCGTGTATTTACATTCATCCGCAAGCAGAGAAGCAAAGTCGTTATTTCACCCTTCTTCTTCATCTTTTATTTTTGAGAGGAACTTCGGGTCATGCGTCCCTAAAGCTTTTGGCCCAATTTGGCCAGCTGCCACTACTCCAACGTGGTTCTGGAGTGGTATGCAGCCAACTATATCGATTTTTCCCCAATCTAATGAATCTTCTGAATTGCCCGAAATTGCGACCAATCGAAAAATACTGGGCAATGTCAAAGCAGCGACTTTCACGAAGCGATGAGGCAGTCAAAGACATCTAGAAAATGCGGCCAAAATGGAAAACAATGCGCTGATTCCGTGTCCATTTCCACTGTGCGGGCGCTGATGGTGCTCCATCAAGAGGAAGGTTAGAGATTTTGTACGAACTACAGAAATGTAACCATCTTATGCTGTATGCATGTTTTTTTAAACAAGGAAACAATATTTTAGGTCCCCGTGTTCAAACAAAAGTTCTTTAAACGCATTGTAGACATGGTCAAATGAAGATCACAATTATTGAAACATCATATAAGAAACCGATAGAAAATCTAACCATGCAAATTTAAATTCAACTGTATTCGACCTCAATCTACAAAATCCCTACAAGGTTAAGGTCACTGCCAGAGCGTTTCATCTGATATTAGGGAACAATGTGTTTGACAAAAGGGATTGTCAATGTTTATCTCATAGGAAATTTATGAACAAATTTCTGTAATAAAACAAATTGTGTTGAAATATGTCTTCCCTGGATATTGTATGTCGCATTGTGTTACCATCAAAACACTACTGAATATTTTCTTTAATATATCACAAGCTTGTCAGGAAAATGTTAAAAATTTACCTACGGTGGAGACAAACCACGGAACGTCAAAATACGTTTCATTAGATTTCCCTGTGATAGCAAATATGACGCATGCGCAGTAGTTCATTTGGAAACTTGGTCATATTTCCACCATGATACATGGCGCTGCTGTTTCAAGGATGGATATGAAGGAAGACGCAGCCAAATTTTCCAGATACTGGAAAATGGTTCTCAAAATGACGGTTGACTATAACTATGGCTCAAAGCACAAATCTCCGCAAGAAAGCAAAAAACAATCACGATTGATGGCGGGGAGCAAAGCAAAGTAAACGACGAGTGGGCACACAGCGCACGGGAATTCGGATTAAGACCGGAATAGTAAACACGCGGAAACTGTAATTTGTACGAATGATTTAATTAAAAGAATGAATTATTACACTTGTGCTCTAAACGAGACATAGAGAGTGAACTGAAGTTCGTTGGTCGGCAGGGGATGCCGTTTATGTTGCACCGTTCGAGGGGTGCACGGATGAAGCGGAGGGTAATCATCGCTCTCCACACTCCTCCTCGATGTGAAGTCCTCCGCACTCGATGTTACTCCAGTCCTAGTAGACCACAGAAGCGGTCGTGCTTCGTTGGCCCCAGCGGTTTAGTTAAAATGTCGGCGGTCATCATCTCGGTTGAACAATATTCCAGCGCACCTGCCGTTTCTGGCACAGTTCCTGGACAAACTTCTCCCGAGTATCAATGTGTTTGGACCTGCGGCTTCATCTCTCAGTCCGAACAAAGGCAAGACACCCCTGATTGTCCTCCTTGATGGTCGTTGGTTCCGTTTGACGTTCTCCGAAATCAGCGAGCAGTTGCTGCAGCCAGATGGCCTCTTGGCAAGTTTCACTGAGTGCAACATATTCAGCATCCATGGACGACAGTGTGACGCTTGTCTGTCCTCGGCTGGCCTACGATATTGTGGCTCCACTGTACATGAATGCGAATCCAGATGTTGATCTACGGCTCTGTAGGTCACCGGCCCAATCGGCATCCGAGTAACCCGATAGTGGCTCGTCAAATGCACCGCCCAAACGTAGACTGCAGCTCTTCGTCTTTTGTAGATATCGTAGGACACGTTTGGTGGCTGTCCAGTCTGATTCTGTGGGAGCAGCGAACTTGACGGGCAAGTATGGCCGCACTGTTGGCGATGTCCGGCCTGGCTATTACTGACAAATACAGCAGGCTTCCCACAACACTTCTGAATTTTGCAGGATCGTCCAATGGTTTGCTCTTGTCCTCGATCTTCAAATAACCCGGATCTATTGGAGATTTAGCCGGTCTTCGCGTCACTCATTCGATGAATCTTCAGTAGTTCTTCAATGTAGATCTGTAGACGGATTTTGTAGCCATCTTCATCCCAACGGACCTCTATGCCAAGAAAGTGGCGGACGTCTCCCAAACAGGTCAATTCAATTTCGTCACTAAGACTACTGAACACCTTCTGCAACTCCTCAACGTCGGGCGAGGCCACGAGCATATCATCTACATACACTAGTAGGAAGACACTAGCATTGACACTCTTTTTAACATACATACACGGATCGGCGTTTGACGGCTTGAATCCCAGCTTCAAAAGTGTATCATGGAGGCGCTTATTCCAGCAGAGCGCCGATTGGCGCAGCCCGTAGATGCTTTTCTGCAATCTGCAGACTAGCTTCTCCTTCCCTTTCACCTCACATCCGGGGGGCTGGCGCATAAAAACTTTCTCCTCCAGGACTCCATAAAGGTAGGCCGTCTTTATGTCCAGATGTTTCACTGTCATCCTCTGTTTAGCCGCTATTGTGAGAAAGGTCCGGAACGTCACATGATTCGTAACGGGAGCGTATACCTCCTCAAAATCGTCTCCGATCCTCTGCGTGTAGCCTTGGGCCACTATTCTGGCCTTGTGCTTCGCGACTTTGCCTTCTACGGTGTGTTTCAGCTTAAATACCCCACCAGAGCCCACCAGCTTCTTTCCCTTCAGCAAAGGCACAAGCTTCCAAGTGTGGTTCCGGCGATGCGGTTCAAGTTCGTCTTCCATCGCAGCTCGCCATTCAGCATTCTTCAAAGCTTCCCGATAGTTCACCGGCTCTGAGTGGCGCACGCTGCGGGTGCCTACTGTATAGTCTAGCACGTAATCCTCGAGGTGACGTGGTGCTACACGGGTTGAGCGCTGCGGGCGACGCTGGTCTTCTCCTTCTGGTGGCACTTCATCCTAGGTGTCTTCAAAATCTTCCGCGTCTGAAGCAGCTTTGTCTTCTTTCAGCTCCTCCTGGATCGGAAGCAGTCGAATCTTCTCCTCTTTGGCAGCAGGACTAAAAACTGGTGAACTGATGATAAAGTGTCCCAAACAACATTGATAATAAAAAACAACAAACAGGGGAGCACTTAACGTCAACGTACGGTCTTCAAATTTAAGTATATTTGTTTTCTAGTCAAGACGAACATTTCAAGAGGTGGAATTCGCGACTTGGCCATGTTTTTCCAAATAAGGGATGGCCTAATGGGTAGTCAGGTACGTCAATGGGACAAAAGAGCTGAAGTTGAAGTTCAGACCTGGCAATGATGAATGGCACCTCATCGGCTACTAAGACGCTGATTGGGCCGGTGATCTGGCAACCCGGCGTTCTATAACAGGATTCGTATTCTTTTCGTTTCAGTCTTGAGTAAGTCCTTGTCCTCTATGGAGGCAGAATACATCTCTTTGAGCGATGCCTGTCAGGAACTCGCTTTGCTTCAAAGACTAATGACAGATACTGGAGAACAACTACTGTGTTCGAAGACAATCAATGCTATCTGAGCTAGGTTCACGCAGAAAGGATACCAAATCCATATATATTTATGTATTGATATAATACCAACTAACTTATCGTCTTATCGGAATCATATCGACACTCAGCGACACTTCATCAAAGATTTGTGCGATCGCGGCGACTGCTTTACAGTCCGTCGGAGCAGATTACAGCAGAAACGCTCTCGAAACCGTTGGGCGCCACAAGGTTCTGTCAACTGCTGGAACAACTGGGAGTATCGAGCTAAGAAGACTCGGAGCACACGTTGCGGAGGAGTGTAGGATTAAGCAACACGATGCTTTCTCGTCAATAAACCATGGTACGAATATAGTAGTCATACCTTTCTTAGTGTGCGATATTGCCAACCTAACGAAAGCGCACCGAAGAAGCGCGAAGAACCCTTGTGTTTTACCCAGGTAACCAATAAGCATTAGCATTTGCAGTAAATCAACCTTAAATCTGCATTTCAGATGCTACAAGCATTATATTAGCATTATATCAGCATCATGAATGCTATCTGTTGTAAAGCTGCATTTTCAAATGCTGTTTTAAATGCTTGTAGCCTGTAATAAGCATTTCGAATGTAAAATAGCATTAAAGAATCATAGCATTGCAGTACAGCAGTCATATATTGGGCCAAAAGAAGCATTTATGTTGCATTTAAGGCGACTTAACTGCTTGATAGGCTACCGTAAAGACGCTTTGAACTGCTTATCGGTTACCTGGGTAATTCCACCTATTCACGCAGAACACCAACCGGATAACTGATACATCCTGTTTGCGGTCAAGAACTTTGTCATATCTCGGGAATCTTCACTCAACTCCAGGTGGTAGTGTTACTGAAGTCAAGTTTCGTCGAAAGTTTATTCCACTGAATTATCTGTTGTTGTTTTTTCAATAGCCTTCCTAAATTAGTTCATTGTTTTTAACGCATAGGAAATCTAGGAAAATTTAAAGTAAAGGGTGATACGGTCAAAATTTGGTCAAGGGAAAACGCGTGTAAATCGGTGAAATCGTTTATTTAAAAATCAAATTAAATTTCTTTTTCAAGTTCAATTAGTATAAAATTTAGGAAAAATATTCAGTTAGGCTTCCGCTTTTTCAAATCCAAATTGCCGGGCCTTACGCTTGACCCCTGCCATCAGATTTTGTACAGCCACCTTGTCCACCTTCTTCGCCGCAGAAAGCCAGTTTGCCTTGAACTGCTGCTCGTCCCTAGCAGTTTTTTTGGTCTTCTTTAGGTTCCGCTTGGACAATAGCCCAGTATTTCTCAATTGGGCGGAGCTCTGGCGTGTTGGGAGGGTTCTTGTCCCTGGGAACCACCTGCACGCTGTTGGCGGCGTACCACTCCATGGCCTTTTACCGTACTGGCAAGATGCCAAATCCGGCCAAAACAGTACGGAACAACCGTGTTTCTCAGGAAAGGCAGCAGACGTTTATTCAAACACTCTTTCACGTAAATTTCTTGGTTGACAGTCCCGGAAGCTATGAAATGCTGCTTTTCAAGCCACCACGAGTTGGATTCACTCCAGTTCAGTGGCTAGAGTAAAGTGCATTGCTCTTCCCGCAACTCCGTTCGGTGGAAGTTTGCTTGCTGTTCGGCCTTTGAGGTTTGTCCCTTTTTTTCTCAAAGTCGATTCTGCTTCATGTTGACGGTGAGATGCCAGGTTGCCCTAAGAAGAACGTTCGTTTTTTCCGGTGAAAAACAAGGATAGCAGTGTTTTTGTGCAGTCAAGTTCCGCATTTTTCTTCCAAAGATTGAAGCGCAAAGAGCCAGCTCCTGATCCAGCCGGTCAGCAACCGATCTATCGCTGAGTGGAGGCACACGCAGGCTGATCAGAGCTCTCCCCGATCGCCCACGCCCCGCACGACTCATCGCCTGGGGTGCGGCGACCGGGCATCACGTTTCGTCGCCGGCAACGGCAGCAGTAGATCAGTAATATTAGATTTAAGTTTTTTTCTCACGCTCTCTCCCCACTCTCTATACTGTTATGTCTCATGCTGTTGTTCAGGTGTTTGGTTTAAGTCGTATTGTGCCATGGATAATTTAAATCTGCCTTGGTAGGGAGCGTTTAACGCTCCACCGAGTGAGACAAACCGTGCGTGTCGAAGATTTTCATCGCGCGGACGCTTTGTCAGAAAAACTACCCGCCCCGGCGAAGAGGAGAGGCGCAAATGAAATTTCGACCGCGATCGTATCAATTGGCCTCGACCGGTCCATGGGTTGTCTATTTTCAGCCCAAAATGAAACCTCTGAATGTCTGTCAGATAACAACTGATTTGACGAAGCGATTCTCAGCCGTGACTGAGATCACACGAAAGTACGATTTAATAAACTTCGTGTTGTTCGTCTCTAACCTGAAGCAGCGTAATGAGATTGCTGTCTCCCAGCGCTGCTACCATGAATATTTGGTAGTATGTCAGCTCGTGATGTGCAGATTGGAAGGAGTGGTCGCAGAGGCGGAGTCTGAGTCCTGAAATTTTGATGAAGCAGGCGGTTGGCCGATTCAGCGCCCTCGGCTTCCCCCAGTACAGTTACTAGATGTGGCAAAGATTGGGAAGAAGTATCACATCGAGGGTAAAAAAAGTTACCCCACAGACTCGTTTCGGGTGACCTTTTCTGGTTCTTCGCCCTTCGCGCTGTCATGTGCTGGGTAAACTTCGGCTACCTGTGCAGTTGTTTGTACGCTCGGGTAATGATCTGCCAAAACTGCAAGCAGATGGGACATACGGCCTCCATTGCAGCAATGAGCACGCTGCTCCAATTGCGGGGAGAAACACGAGGATGGCGCCTGCGCAGACAGCACTCAAAATGCGCTTTCTGCGAGGGTACTCCTCCTCATGCTCTCTCGTCATGTCCAGCGTACAAACAACGCGAGGAAAAATTGAGAACAGCTCGCTTAAACAACGTCTCAGACGATCTTTCGCCGAAATGGTGAAGAAAACCTCACCATCACCCAACGTAAATACAAATCCCTTTGCTCCTCTGTCAGATGACGAGTCTGACTCTGACTTGGCTGAGGAGGAACATCTTTCAGTTTTCCGGAAGGTTCACGAAAGCGGAGACGCGTCCGCCCACGGAAAATAGATGAACAGAAGCCCCAAATCAGCTTGCCAAATTCAAGGAGTGGTAGGAAAAAGGAAAATCCAGAATCCTCCTGGTTTCGTAGTACTAACTGCACTGAGATTTCGCATCCCTCCGGGGACATCCAAAACCCCCGTTGCCCCGATTTTAAGAGCAGAATCCCCATCTCTGGCTGGAGCATTTCTCGTTTGATGATATTGTGGAAGGTATCTTCAAATTCCTTGAAATTTCTGACCCTCTCAAAAGCATTGTTATGGCAGTGCTCCACGGTGAAGACTTTTTTCGAACCAATTAACAATTAAGTGGCCCCTCCTTGCAGCTATCATTTTCCTTCGATGGATAATTTTCCAAAAGAGGTCAGGGATTTGATCACTGTTCTACAGTGGAATTGTCGAAGTCTTGTTCCTAAATTGGAATCTTTTAAATTTTTAGCTCACACTACCGGTCGTGATGCGTTCGCTCTTTGTGAAACATGGCTCTCCTCGAAATCAATCTTCCGTTTCGCATGATTTCAATATTATTCGTCTTGATCGTGAGGATTCACGTGGAGGAGAGTACTTTTGGGGATCAAAAAGTGCTACTCCTTCTATAAGTGAATTTTCCTCCAATTCCAGGTGTTGAAGTTGTCGCATGTCAGGCTGTTATAAAAAATAAAAGCCTTTGCATTGCTTCTGTGTATATTCCTCCTAGAGCCTCAATTAACCGAAAACAACTTTCAGATATTTGTTCGGTTCTTCCTGCTCCACGGTTGATCATGGGAGATTTTAACTCTCACGGTACAGGCTGGGGAGAACTGTACGATGACAACCGATCTTCCCTAATATATGACCTCTGTGACAACTTCAATATGACAGTACTTAACAATGGAGAAGTAACACGTTTGGCTGGTACATCCTCACTTGGCAGTAGATTAGACCTCACACTTTGTTCGAATACATTATCGTTGGATTGCACATGGAATGTGATTCAAGATCCCCACGGTAGTGATCACTTGCCAATACAAACATCGATTGCCACCGGGTTCAATCCGTCGGAATCCATCAACATCGCGTATGATCTTACCCGTCACATCGATTGGACAAAGTTCAGGACAGCAGTAGATGAAGCCGTAACGACGGTAGAAGAGCTTCCACCGCTGGAGGAATACAACTTCCTCTCCAACCTGATCTTAGAACAGCGCGCTTCAAGCTCAAACTCGATCAGTTCCAGGAACGTCATTTCGCAGGAAACCTCCTTCTCCATGGTGGGATCAGCAATGCACCGAGGTTTACCGTAAAAGTCCGACGCGTTTAAAGTTTTCCGTAGACGTGGAACTCCTGAGCACTTCGAAGTATACACGGCTCTCGAACGCGAACTTAAGAGCCTCATCAAGGCCAAGAAACGCGGTTACTGGCGGAAATTCGTGAACGGGCTATCGCGCGAAACGTCGATGAGTACTCTTTGGAACACGGCGCGAAGATTGCGTAACCGAACAACGAACAACGAGAGCGAGGAGTACTCGGACCAATGGATCCTCAAGTTTGCGCGAAAAGTTTGTCCAGATTCTGTGCCGGCACGGATGATTCCTCGCGAAACCACGAATTCGATAGATGAGATTAGCCAACCCTTTTCAATGGTAGAACTCTCTCTCGCACTCCTTTCGTGTGGCAATACGGCCCCAGGGGCTGATAGGATCAAGTTCAACTTGCTTAAGAACCTCCCAGACGTCGCTAAGAGGTGCATGTTGAACTTGTTTAATCAGTTTCTGGAACTCAACATTGTACCGGATGATTGGAGGCGGGTGAGAGTTATTGCCAGTCAAAAACCTGGTAAGCCCGCGTCCGACCACAACTCCTATCGACCCATCGCGATGTTATCCTGTATTCGAAAGTTGTTGGAGAAAATGATCCTCTTCCGTCTGGACAAATGGGTTGAGACGAATAACCTGCTTTCAGATACTCAATATGGTTTCCGTAGGGGTAAGGGAACGAACGACTGTCTCGCGTTGCTTTCCACAGATATTCAGTTAGCTTTTGCTAAAAAAGAGCAAATGGCTTCTGTATTCTTGGATATCAAGGGGCTTTTGATTCAGTATCTGTTGAAGTTCTCTCAGATAAACTCCACGCTTGTGGCTTTTCACCAATAATGAACAATTTTTTGTACAATTTGCTGTCAGAGAAACATATGAGCTTTTCTCATGGAAACTCTACAGCTTCCCGATTTAGTTATATGGGTCTCCCCCAGGGATCCTGTTTAAGCCCCCTTTTGTATAATTTTTATGTCAAAGACATTGACGGTTGTCTAAGTGACAACTGTACGTTGAGACAACTTGCAGATGACGGCGTAGTGTCTGTCACGGGACCCAATGGGGTCGATCTGCAAGGACCCTTACAGGATACATTAGACAATTTGTTTACTTGGGCTCTTGAGCTAGGTATCGAATTCTCTACGGAGAAAACTGAGTTGGTAGTTTTTCTAAGAAGCATAACCCTGCACAACCGAAGCTTCAAATTTGGGGTCAAGCCGATAACTCATTCTATGTCATTTAAATATCTTGGGGTCTGGTTCGATTCAAAGTGCACCTGGAGATCCCACATTGAGTATCTGAAGCGAAAATGCCAGCCAAGGATCAACTTTCTCTGTACAATTACCGGGACCTGGTGGGAGCGCATCCGCAAGACCTTCTAACGTTGTATCGGACAACGATTTTGTCAGTTATGGAATACGGTAGTTTTTGTTTTCAGTCAGCGGCTCGGTCGCACATCATAAAACTGGAACGTATTCAGTATCGGTGTCTTCGTATCGCGTTAGGTTGCATGCACTCGACTCATACCGTGAGCCTTGAAGTGCTGGCTGGTATGTTGCCACTCTCGGATCGGTTTTCAGAATTATCTCTCCGGCTCCTCACCAGGTGTGAAGTTATGAACCCTCAGGTAATCGAACATTTTGAGAAGCTCCTTGAGTTGAATCCTCAAACGCGCTTCATGACTTTGTACCATTTGTACATAACACAGGATGTCAGCCCTTCGCCGAACATTTCCAATCGTGTTTGCTTCTCCGATTTCGACAATTCGGTTCATTTTGATTTATCCATGAAGCAGGAGCTTCGTGGAATCCCAAACATCATCGTCCTTTGATTGCTCCGGTACTATTTGCTGCAAAGTTTGGCCAAGTTGATTCCACTAAATCGTTCTTCACTGACGGATCTTTGATAGAGAGTCCGCCGGCTTTGGTATATTTAATGAAATTTATAAGCGCCAATCGTAAACTTCAAGCTCCTTGTTCCATATTTGTCGCTGAATTAGCGGCAATACACTTTACGCTAGAAATTGTTGCCTCATTAACACCGGATCGGTACTTCATTTTCACGGATAGTCTCAGTTCTATAGAGGCTATCCGCTCTATGAACCGGTAAAGCACTCCTCGTATTTTCTCATGAAAATACAGGAGCTTCTAAGTGCTTTATCTTCGCGTAATTTTATCATCACCTTTGTATGGGTCCCATCTCATTGTTCAATTCCGGGCAATGAGAGAGCGGACTCGCTTGCAAAGGTGGGCGCTATGGAAGGCGATATTTGTGATCGACAAATCGCCTTCAATGAATTTTTCCTATTTTTCGTCAACAGTCACTCGTCAGCTGGCAGTATAAATGGAGTAAAGGAGATTTGGGAGATGGCTTCATTCTATAACTCCCAAGGTGTCGAAGAAATTTTGGTTTAGGGGGTTGGATGTGGGTCGAGACTTCATTCGTATGATGTCACGCCTCATGTCCAATCATTATTCTTTAAACGCTCATTTGTTCCGTGTTGGGCTGGGAGACAGCAATCTCTGTGAATGTGGACCAAGGTTACCAGGACGCAGATCACGTTATTTGGTTTTGTGCTGAGAATCGTGGAGTCAGATCTGAGCTGTATGATTCCCTACGGGCTCGAGGTAGACAACCTAATGTACCGGTTCGAGATATTTTGGCTGCACGCGATTTGGAGTTTATGAAACTTATATATGTGTTTTTGACTAACAGTAATCTTAGGTTGTAGTTTGATTAACTTTCATGTTTAGGTTAAATTTTTGAGGACTACGTGCGTGTGTATGTATGTGTGTGCGCGTGTGTATGTGTGTGCGCTATTTTTTCTTTTATTTAAAATTGTTCAATTCCTTAATTTGTATTGTAATTTGAAGTTCTATGTATCAGAAAACTATAATTTTGTTAACTTTGTCTGAAATTCCCTCTTTATATTTTCCCATCCAAAAGAATTGTAAATCCTATTAACCTCGAGACAACCGCGAGTAATCGGTTTTATCCCTTTAACCTAGTTTTAAGTCACCTTTTTTTTTTATTCAATGTAAATATAAAACGAAAACTTGGCTCTGTAAAGTTAATTCGATTGAGCCTGTACAAATAAATATACTTGTTAAAAAAAAAAAAGCCACCAGAGTACAGATGGCTTTGCCAAACCAGATATTTCTTTGCGAACTTTGACAGTTTCGTGTGCTTGAAAATATCTGCTACCTTTCCCTTCCTTTTGCCGTATAAAACTCCTGTCCCGGAAGCTGCTTGTAGTCGGCTTTGACGTAGGTTTTGTCGTCCATTACCACGCAGTCAAACTTCGTCAGCATCGTCGTGTACAGCCTCCGGGATCGCGCTTTGGCCGTCGTATTTTGTTTATCATCGCGATTTGGAGTCACTACCTTCTTGTAAGTCGATAGTCCGGCTCGTTTATTGGCTCGATGCACGGTTGTAGACGATACACCCAGCTTATTTGCGGCATCTCGGAGAGATAGGTTAGGGTTTCGCTTGAAACTACCGGCAACCTCTTTGTCGTCTCAGCGGCTTCCGGTTTTTGATTTCCCCCCGATCCAGACTTCATGGCTGTCGACAAACGTTCCCCAAACAGTTTAATTACATTTGTAACGGTTGATTTGGCAACTTTTAGCGATTTTGCCAACTTTGCGTAGCGAGTAGCCTCGGATTTTCGCGATGCGCGAGCAAAATTTTGATACGCTGCTCTTCTTGCTTGGACGGCATTTTGACAACTGAAGAGTGAATTCCAAAATCAAAATAGGAGCAACATTCTACACACACACACCTTCAAAATGAGGGGTGTTCAGGTTTTTTAAATGCAAAATTGAAAGAAATACGTCAAGTGATATTGACCAAATTTTGACCGTATCGCCCTTTAATACTGATTTGCTCAGTCAAGGAAAAAAGGAAAAACCACTGAAACATTTTTTCCAACCACTACTTGTAAACGCGAACGAGTTCCTTTAAATTCCGCTAGAAGAAGCTTATCTTTTGACAGACTCATTTCGTCTGCGACTACAGAATTCTTCAATTAGGCCACAGAGAACAGACATCCAAGTTGGAGTGCTCTGCGTGTGTAAATTTCTGTAACTTCCATTTCAAAATTACAGCTCGTTTCCCTTAGTTTTGGTGGTTCGTATTTTTGATGGTGCCACCTGCGCACCTTGAGATTTGATAGTCGTTGACTGTCTGTCAATTTAAGTTTGGTGAAACCTCGACTAGGCGGCGCTGTTTTTCAACGGTTTGCATTTAAAAAGTACAGTAAATTGGAAAGAAAATGTTCGAGCCTGGATGTCTGTTCTTCGTGATAAGGCTTAGTGACGTTTAACGCACGCACACTACGGCGCCATTTAGATCAAAGGAGTGCAAGTAAGAAGGAAAGTCATTTGGAGGAAAACAACCATCATTCCTGTGCACGTGCCAGAAAGGAAAAAGTAGTTAAACGTTAAAAAGCAGAATGCTTGGAAAGTATAGACACTCAAGTAATAGACCAGACAACGTTGCCGCCATGTTGTATCCAAAACAAACATTTCCCATACGATTTGACAGTTGTCTTGGATACATCCATTTGTGCCAGAATCGCGTTGTCCGGTCTATTCTTGAGAATGTCTATTGGAAAGCACATCACAGTCAATGACGTTTATACGCAGATCCAGCCCTGGGAGCTTGCATGGATTAGTGAAATGATGAAACTTGTAGTGATATCTGTATCGCATGGTAATGATTCTCTAATTCCACACACGTGGATCTGGTGCATATAGTACATGTGTTTCTGTCTAAAAGTGTGTATGATTTTTATCTGTCAGATGACAGGGGAGAAGGGTCACTTAGTAATATATACATGTTTCTACGTTTGTTGTTTTCGTTTTTTTAATCGAGAGATTCCAACTTGATCGTCAATTGTTGTTGTTTTGTATGGTGGCCTGTTTTCTGAAGGACGACAAGAACATTACCTTTCTCGGACGCCAGGAGTCTCGAAGGAGAAAAAGAATGGTGGTGAGGCGAATAGAGAAAGCTCAAGGAGAATCGAAGCCGGACAGTCATTAAGGTTTGTTAAGGAAGCAGAACAAGAGGATGAAGAAGAAGAAGAAGATGAAAGATCGTCTGACGAGAGCTGCGTAGCAGAACAGAGTTCCGAGAGGAAGAAGAAGAAAGTTCACCGAAGATAGTTCCGAAACGGAGGGGTGAAAGCACGAAAGAGTTCGAAGAAAAGAAAGATGATCGCACTAGAAGAAGACGTCAGACCCACGAAAGCCCAACTATCCTCGCGGCGGTTCCTGTTCAAGGAAGTTACCGACATTTTAGGGTAAACTGGAAGAATGGCCACTGTTTATCAGTAGCTACGAAACTTCGACTAAGGTGTACGGGTTTTCAGACGTCGAAAATTTGGCGCGTCTTCAAGAATGCCTACATGGTGAGGTATTGGAGGGTGGTGAAGTAGCAGACTTCAGACTTGACCCAGGGCTGTCGCTATACGCTCGTGGAGAAGCCGTTAATAAGCAAACTGGGAGTATGTGGAATGACACAACCACTGCGGATCACTTGGACTGCCGGAGTTGCCGGATCGAGAAGGACTCTCAAAGGTTGGATTTGTTCATTTCTGCACTTGGGTCAGCGCATCATTTCCACATCAAAGTGCGCACATGATGGAGAGCTGAAGCTGCCGCGGCATACGATGTCACTGGTGGAGGTAGTGTAGCGGTACAGTCATCTGCGTGGGATCCCGGTTACAAACGTTCAGCAAGCCACCCAGCAGATTCTCATTGAGCTGAAGGGCATTCACCTGCATGCGCCTATTGAGTCAAGAACGGAGCGGCCAGAAAAACCAATAGCGGTCATGTCGAATCTTGGTTGGACCATCTATGGACCAACGGGTTGCAGGGTAACCGATGGCAGGATAGTTGGACATCATACGTGCAGTACTTTGTCGAGACCAAGAGCTGCACGAACTTCATGAGAAGAGTTACACTCGATTGTTGCCCGAAGCAACGACTGTACAGGTGAGCGGTAAAGCGTCTACACTGCATGGAAAGCAAAAATGCTGAAGGACCCCGCACGGTGAGACATGATCTGGTGATTACCCTGGCAAAAGGCTACGGGCCCGGCATTGCGATATCATCGAGCGTTGAAACCCGCTCGACTGACTGCGGGCAGGTATGGTATATACCTTTTTGAACATCAGTATACAATTCAAAGAGAGCAGACGTACCGAACCGATCACAGAGATGCCAGGGTAGAAGCGCACTGGGTATCGGTGAGCTCCGCAGAAACTGCTGAAGGAGTCCCGGACATGCTGACCACACTTCCATGACCGGTAGTGCAGTCTTCGAGAAAGGTTGATCGGCGTTAGTGCAGATAATAAAATAGATGTGCCACCAGCATGAGGATGCGTGAAAACAGATTCGTGGTTCCTGAGATTAATGTTCCGAAATGATCTTCGGATAGTCCCAGCACGGATGCGATGGATGTAGTGATATCTGACCATTTCTCACCATCTTCAGCGCAATATGAAGAATCTAAACGCGAAAGAATATGGAACGCAGTCTTGAAGCACCAAGGCTGTCGAAAATCACCATGCCTTATTATTTTGACGGACACCATCGAGGAAGCAGCAGTTAAACGAGCGAAACAGGTTCGTAAAGTGTAAGACTCCAAGGCAGATTTCGAGCTGCGCACTGTTTCTAACCCGAAGAGTTTTGACGTCCAGGCCGGTGAGCGGAACCAGATCAGCGCGTCCACAAGCGTAGTGTCATTAGTGAGGCTAGTGAATTCCATCGTCAAGATGCTTTCATTGAAATCGAGCAAATCGAAAGGACCAGCAGCCTATGAAGCAGATAGAAGTTGAGGTCGAAGACGCCTGGACTTCAGTACCAAGTGCGAAATTTCAACCGCCCAGTGCATCTCATATGGGTATGGTTTGGGAAGCGTTGCTTGTTCTCTCAAGACAGCGTTGAACGTGCTCGACGACGGACGAACGTTGACGGACGAAGTACTGTTGACAACACTTGCGAGGTCATTAAGAACCCATTACCGCGGCTCCTGACGTTCGTATCTCTGCAGCCAGGCGCGGAGAAAGCATTGGGTAAAAAAAGCCAACCATTTTGTCCGGGCGTCGGTGTGCAGCACGGGTGGTATGCCGTTCCACCAACGAGCAAAGCGGAGACTATTCGTGACTGTTACAAGCGGTCGCAGTTGTCTGCTGATAAATCAGACCGATAGGATTTTTCGAACAGGCGGACGAAGCGGCACTGGAGTCGTTGCCAATGAACTTGGCGACCTAGTATACATTGCGGACGACACCACTCCAAAGAACTGGATCCGTGACATCGTCGTTGAAGTCTACCAATAAGCAGACGGTAGGATCAGACAGGCTCTGGCGAGTATAGCTAATGGTAAAGGCCCGGTTACAAACTGGCGGCTGAAAATTGATCCCTAGTGTTCCAAACACGTAGTCTTATAGAAAACATTGAGTTCAATAGAAATAATTTGGCGCTCACTACTGGGAAAAGTTATGATGCATTTGACAGTGCGTATTGAAATTATTCCGTCAAATTTACGTATCTATTGACGGTCAGCCTCCAATCGATCTGAAGACCGCAATAATTTTATATAACATCTACGTATTCGGCAATTTTATCGAACTTTCAACAGCCGAACGCCTGGTAATCCGATTTACCGGATTTCGGTGAAATTTCATACATTCCGGCACAAAAATTACTGGACTTGTCAAATTTTGTCGAAGTCTGTTAAATCGATTACCGAACTGTTCAGCTGCTGAAAGTTCGGCAAAAGTTACCGAATACCGTAAAAATTTCCTGAGTGTGCATTCGAAAAGATGAGCCAGAACAATTTTAGCTGAGGTTGAATCATTGCTATTTCGTTTATTCAAGATCTTTGCCTTTCAGTTCTTTGATATGTCGCAAGAACAGCCGCACATCAACGATGTCAAGAACATAATCATTCAACATTGTTGGTTACCAAGAATGACCCCAGAGAGATGCAGACACACATTAAGGAAGTTTTTTCCAGTTGTTGCTCTCAAAGCTCAACAAAACACTGAGGAAAACAAACTCATTTCATCGGCCAATATGAGAAATTAATTTTCGTTAAGTAGATGTAAATTACCATGTTTGAGACATTTGGTTAAGTAAGCAATGTAATTGTCAATCAGAGCACTCCTCGCCTAGTACTTCTCATCGTTCCTTTCTCGTCCATGCAGTGGTAAGAAAGACAGAGAAACAATCGAGCCCACTTAGTGTATAAATCATTATATCGTGTTTTATTTGCTTCGCCGTTGTTGTTTCGACTAGACTTGCTGACGTTTTTATGAATAAATCTCGCGTTTACCACTGTTTATTTTGGACCCTAGAGCATGGGTGTCCCAATCCGGAACGAGTCCCGAGCCCTGGTGTGGCTGAATCGTGTTGATGAAAACCAGCTGGTGACAGGCCGTAGCCTCAAAACTTTGCGCCTTGGTCCCAAAACCGGGTCATAGCGGGGATCATAAAAAGCAGTCCCCCCTCCCACTTCCAACCGCCGCACTTTTGAGGTCTCTCCACCGAGGGTGTCATTAAATTTATACACTCTGTTATGGTTTATTTATTGCAGGTTTGAGCATTTGTTAATTTTCAATAATGTCTCGGCTAATTATTTCTCGGTTTCTCCGCTCTCCGGCCGGGTGGCCGCGGTGTGAATATTGCTGTTGGGAACGGGAAAAATCGGCGTGTTTTGCTTGCGTAATGCAGCGTAATGGCATGAAGGGCTTCCTACTATGGCACCAGGAGTCAGTCAAAGGAAAGGGGAGCTTTTGCATCCTGTTGGCTCCTCTCGACTCACTCCGCGGCCGATAGCACAACAGGCACAATCATTGTCGTCATTGTTGCGTAATGTGTTCCAATCGATCTGATTCGATCGCTGAAATGGGGAGCCATATTGATTTATTGATCGATGACGGCGAGCTCGATGAAGCAATTTACCCACGTTGGTCCGGAGAGCAGATGGTAATGCGACTCATTTGTTACTTACCTGTGACTATCTGATGAGCTTGATGATACTGTAAATCGATGACAATGATATAATAATCAAACTCCCCAAACGGTAAACTCTTCGGCTCTTTGGGCACTAAATCTTC
>JASCZW010013892.1:0-24284 GCA_034211315.2 Aedes japonicus | reverse complement strand
CCAAGTTATACAGTCAAAACGAAACACCAAACAGGCTGAATCTGTGAAACCAAGAGCTCGAAAATTGTACGACAAACTACTTAACATGGGCAATGAAGGCTGCATAAAACTCGGTTATAAAACTCTGCCGGGACCACAGTTTTATGTCTCGCCTAAAGAAAAGGGTGTTCCTGGATCACTGCAAACTATTTTCACCGAAAAATTCGACAATAATATTATGGTGTGGCAGGCCATATGCATATGTGGTAAAATATCTCGTCCATTCATTACGACAAACACAATGAATGGTTGAATCTACGTGTAGAAGTGTCTGCAAAAAAGGTTACTACCCTTGATCACACAGCATAACAAGCCTAAAATCTTTTGGCCTGATCTTGCTTCCTGCCATTACTCGAAATATACACTATAGTGGTACAAAAGGAACATTGTCGAATTTGTATCAAGGAGAAGGATTTCAACAAACTGTCCATAGATTCACCCTATCGGGCTTTGACAAAGGCTAAACTGATAAAACACATTAAACCAGTGGATAGTGTTGAAAAATTTAAGAATGATTGGCTAAGAGTGGTGAAAATGGCAGGAGAAAGCACTGTGCAGAAGCTTATGAGTACTGTTAAGAGAAAATTTAGAAAACGAACTCTACGAAAAATCAAGCAAATTGAAATGAAAAAGGAAAGAAAACATTTTTATATACTATGTTTGAGAATAAAATAATCAAAAATCACAGTCTGGTCTTTTTTATTTGAGAAAGAAAGTGTATTTATATTTTTCGGAACAGTCTATAATTTGATGAATACAAGTATCGAACGATATTTCATCAAATAAGAGAGGACATTTTATTATTTCATTCCAGTAAAAATTTAATAACTGTTTAATAACAGTTATCAATTGAGGACTTCCAATGTCACTAACATGTTTTTTTCTTCTAACTGAGCTTAACAATCCATTCGACGAGCTTTTACCTGCTCTCAAATAAGTATTCTATAATCACTTCCACAGTTATTGGAGGAGGTTCTCATCGAATATTTCGGTCCACTTCCAAGCATCTTGCTATGATATGTCGATCTGCCAATTTGAAAGACGGCTGAATTGAGTTATTTCGAATTATAAAATTTTGCCCTATATATCGCAAACCATTGCGATTGGTTGAGCGAATCGCAGATAATGAAGTACCAAGTCTCTTGGTACGAAAAAACAGATGACCTTGGACATCAATAGAAGCATAAAGACCGACATTAAAGGCTGAATTAGTTTTTCAGCATTTCGATATAGCTTTTACATTTGATATTCTACTCATTCATTTCGCTGCCACGTCGTTGTACGTTTCTTTCAAGGCACTAACATCAGGAGTGATACTGGCGAGATATGCTGCAATTCACTCTTAGACTTCTTACTTTCAATCTAAGGAAAACTAACGAAAGCACACTTTTAGTTTTTGTGGCAAATTATGTTGTTATTTTTGATTTTATTATAGAATAAACAACAAAATATCTGGTTTTCTTATGGTAAAGTAACTGAAAGTAACTGCACCATTTTTGAAAAGGGTGAATGTTTTGATCAGGGTAATTATCTGACTATTCGTAATGAAGCACATAGTCATTGTTTTCATATTAATCACCTTGTTTTTTTTACTGTCAGCTGTTAGGTTAGTTAGGTCGGAATATGCAAAATTGTTTGGATGGAAAAACAAAGGTTTAAAAAATCACAAGCTGGAGGGGAAGTAGAAACAAGGGTAAGGCGAGCGTTCAACAGTTATTTATGAAAGTTAAAGATGCGATGGGAGAGCGTTGCCCGAAAATGTGGCACGTGGTCAAATATTTCATGTCTTTTATAACTGATTGAAAAACTTGGAAAATTTAAAATTAACACTTCATTTGATAACTTTTTAATGATAAAAAATAAACTATTGAAACCCTTTTTTCAAATTATCACTAGTAAACGCGAGCAAATTCCTTTAAATTCTCTAACTGGACGGGATGGAATTGAGTTAACGCGAAAAAACTCGGGGATGATCTATCATTTGCATTCATCGAACATGCGTATCGCATGTAATCAGTTACTAAAGCCTTCTTTCTTTTCTCCTCTCTTCATCTCTTCTCTATCCAATAGTCGCGAGCAACACCGTATGGAACATACAAGGCAGGTCTGGATTGACATCATTCAAATCACCCGGAGACATTGGAGGAAGCAGAACGCTAACTCCGCACAAGGTTAATAGACAATTGAGAGGTGGTAAGTGTTCTCAAAAACTTGGAGCCAAACAGTTAATTGTTATTCATTTGTCCCTGAATCCCTTTATTTTGATCCTTCATGGAATGAAGTCTAATCTTATTACGAATCATAAATGAGATCACATCACATATCAAGATAAATCTTGATCTATCGAACTCCATACTAATATATATTCAAAATCTCCTGCATGTGACCCTTGTGGTGATGCAGGGATAAAAAGGGAAATGGTTCCTAAACAGCAAACATCACTCAGTCATTCCTTTCCTATTACCACCTGATTGAAATAAAGGAGCCATCACCGTTATTTTTACAATTAAATGAAGTGCGTCATTGATTTTTCTACAGTGTGAATAGTTGGTAACTACCAGTCTTATTCAGTGGATTCATTGTGCAATTTCACTGATTTTGATCTCTAACGAAGCTGCAACCACCGAGACGTGCAGTCACTCAAGCTAAGCTAAGCTTTACTCGCTTCCACGGTTATTATTTGAGAGCTTTCTATGCCAACATAAATTGGTATCTTAAGAAGACACGGGACACCTACGTAGCCTTCTGTAGATATGAAAACAATAGGGAGATGAACAGTTAGAATGAATAGTTGAGCAGAATTCCCTGTTTGGTGTACAGAACAAAAATTGATTTAAAATGGTCCTTGGGAGCATGTAGCTAAAAAGGTTAAATGATGCTCCATTTCTTTTCAAATGGTTGGGACTTTAGCATTAACTATAGTCTTAGCCCAATATGGCTTATGATTATAGTGCAATTACCTGCTCTAGAACATAAGTACCCAACTCAATATTGCCATTAATTCTGAACATAAGAAATATGATCGCAGAGGTGAAAATGAAGTCACATCATGAGCAAAGAATTTTTCAGTTAAGTTGAAACAAAATTGAAAAGTAGATTTCCCATCATTTATGAAATTGGACATGAACATTCTTCTGATATCTTCAAACTCATAGCAAATTTGTTTATGGAAGTATATACCGCTTTTCTGTACAAAATCGCGATCGCAACTTCTTCGTGAACATACGTATCTGTGAATCAACTTGCTCAACTCGAGGCCTTCAATCAACTAAAAAACATGGACGCGTCTAAGGGGGCAGAACTAGATGGTATCGCACCCGTATTTTTGAAGAATCTATCATAAAAGCTTACTCTTCTCTTAGAACGCCTTTGTGTCTCTGAAGAATGAGAAATTCCCTGAAATTTGAAAATCTTTACATTTGAGAGCACTGGTTCATTTTCAAATCAGGCGCAAGGTATGACATTTGAAACTATTGCTGAATTTTCATCACGTCTTGCATTCCAATTTTTTATAATTAATTGTTTACGTCAAAATCAATCTGCAATTAAAAAAGCACATGACGTGCTGTCTGCTGGCATGTTTAAGATCGTCATCTACCACCAATCCTTTGTAATACATAAGTAACAATAATTCTCACTGCAATAAATAGTGGACAGCACATACAAGCCCTTCACACTGACTTCCAAGTGCACTCTTCAAAAAAAGACCAGCTGCACCTGGCTGAAACTTAGAATGCACAAAATTGTAATTGAAAAACAAAAACAACCGCGAAATTTGATCCCTAAAGAATGTGCACACCAAGAAGTAGTCGTCGGAAATGCCCTAATGCAGTCTTCTCCGTGTACGCTTTGCTAATCCGATCACTACTACATGAATATTAATGTATGTGTGCTATGATGAAGAGCGTCGTTTGACTACAGTAACCTTTATTCAGTAAAATGGCGTCGAATCAAGAACGCGTGCAGCAAGCAATTTTGCACAAAAGAGTGGAAAATCCAGATATGTCGCACGGCGATATTGCCAAGTCATTAAAAATCGCAAAATCGACGGTTACTAAAGTGCTAAAACACTTTCAGCAGCGCTTAACTTTGAGGTCGGTTCCGGAGCAGAGTGGACGGAAAAGCCTTTTTTCAGGGCGAAATTAATAACTCCTAAGGGTTACGTTTCCGAATCATGGTGTCTTCTATGACACCATGATTCGGAAACGTAACCCTAAGGAGTTATTAATTTCGCCCTGAAAAAAGTCTTTTCCGACCACTGTGCGGAGGTAACCATGATTCTCGTTTCGTCGCGGAGAGGAAGAAAGTGATTAAAGAATTTAAGACCGAATATCTCCGTTCGTGATGTAGTGAAAAAAGTGAAAATGTCTCCATCGTTCGTCCAGAAAGTGAATAAAAGTGCAGGCTTGAAATCATTCAAAGTAGGTGTTGCTCCAAATCGTAACGACAGCCAGAACAAGAGCGCAAAAACTCGATCGAGAAAATTATATGACACTATGCTGAAGGAATACGACTGCACTCATATTGGACGACGCAACATATTGCAAAGCTGACTTTAAGCAGATACCGGGACTACAGTTTTATACTCTCGTTGCAAAGAGGAAATGTTGCTGATCGTTTTAAGCAAAAAAAATTGTCGAAGTTCCCAAAAATACCTCGTATGGCAGGCAATATGTGGATGCGGTCTCAGAAGCGTCATCTTCATCACGACTGGCACTCTAAATGGACAAATTTACGTAAAAGAGTGTCTGAATAAACGACTGTTGCCGTTCATTCGGGAACACCAATGGTTCAGTGCTGTTCTGGCCTGACCTGGCATCTTGCCACTATGGAAAACTGGCTAAGGATTGGTACATTGCTAATGGTGGAAAATATTGTCCCAAATTATTGCAATCCGCTAAATTCGCCAGAACTCCGTCCGATCGAAAAGTATTGGGCTCTGGTCAAGAGGAATCTTCGAAAAACGAATAGCGTAGCAATTGATGAGAAAAGCTTCAGGCGCAACTGGCAGAAAGCTGCAAAATTGGTGACGGATGACGGATGTGCAAAAACTGATGGAAGGTGTCAAACGAAAGGTGCGGGCATTTGGATATAACAGGTCAAATTGACTTAACTGTATATGTTTTATATTTGTATTTTTATGAAGTCTTAAATAAATGATTTACTATTGATTTTCTCATATTTTCCATTTAATACCACTAATTTCCCGTTGACTACTTTTTGGTGTGCACATCCTTTAGAACTGAACTGTTAGCTGAGCGGTTCCATATCATTTCAGCAACGAGTAATTTTCATATATTTTGATTTGCATGAAACCTTGCATACACGTTTTTGGGGAAGAAAAACGCCGTTTTCGTATACTTGGTTCGCCATTTTGAATCTAGCCTTTACTTATGAGAAGGGCCTATGAAAAATGCACATGATATCTTCAAAAAAATTGTATCTCGAAACTGTTTGTCCGATTGGTTTGGTGTCTTGGGCAAAATTTTAGACAATTGTTTGTGCATATGGAGAAAATGTGCACGGTAAAAAAAGTTTGGTTTTTGTGTTTTGAACTAAAATATAGATTTTCCCTTAAAACTGACCTGTCAATAATTTTTTAATTATTTTTATGTTATAGCTGACTTAAAATGCCATCTAGTGCACAGTAAGTTGTTCTGAAGAAAAATAGGTTACAATGAAAAAAAAAATTTAAAAAAAATTATAATTTTCTAAAAAGCTATTAAGAAAAGTCAAAAAAGTTTGTCACCCTAATTTTATGAAAGTACATCAAATTTGCAAGCAAAAAGTACTTGGGTAACATTTTTTTAAGATGCACCGTTTAGAAGATATTACTGATTCAATATTGATTTTTTGATAACTTAATAAGTTTTGGCCCTTTTTGGATGTATTCCGTGTTTTTTCAGTTTCAAATGTATTTTTTTTGAAAAGATTGGAAAATTTTGAGTTAAAATGACACTGTAAGCTTAAAGATTCGAGTGAAATTCTCTGCCTTAAAAGCATTTTGAAAAACAAGTTACAAAATCCCACTATCAGGAACAATGATTTCTTCCAGTTATTTTTGGTGTATTGTGTTGAAAATGTGCATTTAACTCTTGCATATCGCCTAATTTTTAATTGTTTAATTTGCATATACGAGACATTTGTTCTATGTACGAAATCCATGTTTACGAAACGCGTGAAAGCTACTTTACGAAAATAAATTTTTAGTGCAGCTTTGTCGGAGAACCAAGTGGAAACCCAGACACAACGGTTGAAGATTCTGGTAAAAGAGATCTTCCCGGCGAAGTGGAACATGCCCCAGTTCCGCCCAGTCGAAAAGTTCAGGGCCAATTTGAAAAGGATAATTTCGTGACCAAAACGACGGATAATTTTACCAAAGAACTGAATGCCTACACGATTATTTTATTTACCTATGCCAAAGTTTAGGCAACGCCGCCTTGCAGTTAGAAGAAATATTTTTGTAAAGTTTGAATAATACATCTCCCAATCGGAACACTGAGCCCTTAGGGTGGGTCAATTAAGTCCGTACTAAAAACATGACAAGGGGGAGGGGGTGGAGATGTTGATTATTCTCAATATGTATAAGCATAATTACAAAATAAAATGATGTCGCCTTATGAGTAATTTCAAAACAGAAGCTTTGGGTATGTGTAGAAATCGCCTGTTCTTATTTTGTGCTTAACCTATGAGCACTTGCGCTGTTCTACTTTGTAGAACACATATACATTTTTCCTTGCCATTATGACGCCAGGATATCGATTTTAAATTATTGGTTCCTACTAGGTTAGTCTCGTAATCATGATCAGCCTCTGTCTTCTACAAAGGTTTCCAGTAGATCAAGGTCCTTTTATTGGTGCCTATGAATTGTAAATTCGTTCTATAAGTCAAGCTCTATTTATTGATGAACAGAAGTTCAGAAATGGCTTACTACGTGGCTCTATTACGTAAGCAAATCTTCTGAATATGTTATATCTTGGGACTTTGGCCATACAGAATGTTCCTGTCTTCGATTAAGTTGTTCAGTGGATCATGGCCTCTTCATTAATTATTAATAGTTCAGTATTTTCTCGCTACGCAGCGCTCGTGCACAAGTGAGTTTCCTGAACATAATGTATTTTTAATCCATATGGAAGGTTTATGTCATCAAAGTTGTTCAATAGTTCAGTAGTTCGTTTGATGGAAAAAAGCTCAGAATTTTCTCATCACACAATGCCTTGACCTACTATACTCTCCCATGTAAGGGATTTGGGAGTACAAGTAGACAGTTCGTTAGAACTATTAAAAAAAAAAAGCTATCGGTATGTATATGAGCACGATCAAGTGTCACTTAATTTTGCCAGTCAAGGTGGTGTATTCGATCACGCCTTGACCTACCCCGCATGGGGATGCTTGGCAAAAGTCTGTGTTTCCTGTTTCGGAATACTACCTCACAATGCCCTCCGCTCAATTTCAAACTACTTCTATTCAATCTTCACAGCCTGCCGTGAGCTAACGGAACTATGAATACTTTCTCTTCACAACTTTGTTCTAGCAAAAAAATGCTGTCTACTCCTAGCCTCATGGTGATGAGAAATAATTTCCTTCTCAAAAACAACATCATCACAGATCGTTACCCCGCGTATGGGAGAATACAAGGAAAGAACAATATCAAGTCTACTGTACAACTTTGCCGCAGACTAAAAATGTAAGCCTACATGTGATGTTTATACTTTTTCTAATATAAAAAACAAGTATGCGTTGCTATAGGTGGGGATAGAAATATGAGAATAGCTAGAGTCTACTGGGCATCAATCGAAATGTTTTGATTCCCTAAACAAAATTTTCGATAAAAAAAACTCATTCCAAACGGAAACAATACCAAGGTATACTTTAGTCCACTTGTACCTTAGCGCTACGTAGTGAAAATATTCTGAAATGCTTGTCACAAATCAAACGGTCTTGACCTCCTCATTACACCCCCCCCCCCCCCCTGCAACCTGAAGCCTTGTAGTAGGAAGGGGTCCAGCAAAGTCAAAACTAATAGACACAAATGAAAAGGTCTTGACCTACACGGAGAAAATCGAAAATGCTGAAAAGCATATTATATATTCTTTTCTACGCTTTATTCCTTTTAAATCACTGCAGTGCCTAAAAAGTATGCATTGGATCAATATATTTTTATGCATTGCAATACATTTTAGCGATTGGTTTACATATATTCCGTGCATGCTACCGGCGTCAAATACTCTTAGGAGCATGGCCGACTAGTGCAAATATATTTTTTGTCTCCCCGAAAGCGCGTGTATTTTTGCAATTGTAATTTTCTAACAAACGTTGTCAAATTTGGTAGCCTTCTTCTTGGTTCTAGCCAAAATTTGCTCAAACCATTTTTCTTCTCTGAATCCGGCAAACAACGTCAGACAACGTCAGTGTATTGAGCACAGCTGCCCAAATTTTTCTTTTCACCATGTAAGTTAACACCCTTACAAACGCAATTCGCCAAACTTCAAAACATTCGCCACATTTATTTCTAGTCTCACCTGTTACGGCCGTGCAGCCAGATCTTCTAAGGGCATCTTCAACGATGGTTCAAATCGTGGTTTGATTTATTTGTTTAGACCAAACGCAAAAACATCGCTGCATCGCTGGTGTTTGTCAATTTTGTTTTATACCGATCTATTTTGCATTATTTCAGAACTTATATAAGCTTTGAGTTTCTTACTTGAACGCACACTTTTAAAAAAATAATTTAATGAACTTCAGAATATCCATGAAGATTGGTGTAAATATCTATAATGAACATGCCAGAAGTTGATTAAACTTCTCGGCAGTTGAATAAAATAATTGAAAGTTTCCAGATAATCATGAAGTTTGTTCGCTGTCTTTCGAGAAGAGAAATGGTGGAACTTTAGAGAAGTTCATTGAACTGCCGGAAAATTATTAACGTTTAGGGTTGCTTTGCTGATCATGCATGGAGTAGGAACAACTTTCTGGAAATGACGGAAACTTAGAAAATCAGATTTCGCTTCCCAAAAGTTGTTTTAACTTCCAGCAGGTACATATTTCAGTGATAAAAAAGCAGAATATGGTGTATTATTGAAAAAACTTACGAGAAATTGAAAAAAAACTTTGAAGCCGTGGAATTTCTGTGGAATAGTGAGCATTATCGAGATGTTGTTAAACCGTACAAGAACTTTTATGATCTCCAAGATTGTGAATAGGTGGAAATTCTTCTAAGTTCTTCTTGAAACTTAAATACCCTAAACATTTGGGATGTTTTCGGAACGATTGGAAAGTTTCTCGATCACCTGAAAAGATCCCCGAAGTTCTAGGAAGCTCTCAAACTTATGGGAAAATCCTTTGAATGTTTCCTAAACTTTTCGAATGCTCAAAAATCCAGTTTCCTGTTTATCTGGGACGTTTTCATGAAATTCTGGAAAGTCTCCCAATCTTGGGGGAAGTTTCCTGAAATTCTTGGAAGATCTGCAGGACTACTGAGATATTTCTTGATTTGCTGAATCCCCTGAGCATCCGGGAGTTTTTTGAGCTTCTGGAAATTTCTCTGAACTTCGGAAATTTTCAAATTTCGGACGTTCTCTGGAACGTCTGAAATGTTTGCTGATCTTTTGAAAGCTTCTGATCTTTGGGGGAGTTCCATGATCTTTGAGAGCATTTCCTGACGTTCTGAGAAGTTTTATGAATTCATGAGAAACCCTGAACTTCAACGAAGCTTCTTGAACTCCTAAGATGTTCGCTGAACTTCTGAGAAGTTCTGTATATGTCTATCAAGTTTCATGAAATTCTAAGAAGTTCACTAAACCTCTAGAAATATCCGCAAACTGTTGAAAAACTTCATGAATGTCTTGACTATTCTCTATTGGAAGTTCTCTGATTTCTGGCAAGTTTCTTTGAATTTTGGGAAGTTCCTGAACATCTTGAGGTAGTTCTTTGAACTTCTGAAAATACCAAAATAATCTGATAAGTTTTATAAACTTCTGGAAGTTCCATGAATTTCTGGATAGATACCTGAACTTATGTGAAGATCCTCTTGCTTTTGGAAACTTCCTGAACTCGTGGTAAGCTCCTTGAATTTGTGGACAATTCTCGAATTTCTAGAAACGATCTGAATTTCAGGAAAGTTGTCTGAACTTCTAGAAGAACTCTTAATATCTGGAAAGTTCCTGATTTTATGGTATGTTCCTTTGACATCTGGTAGAACAGCTAAACTCGGGAACGTCTAAGTTAAATCTAAAAAGTATATCCGAGCTCTGATAAGTTCCCTGAGTGTCTAAGTTCAATTGAATTTACAAGATTTTTTTCGAACTTTTGGGAGATAATTTTTGGTCCATCAGTTTCTTAACCTTTTCCGATATTGTGGGCACGTAATGTACAGTTCAAGGACAGATTTACATAAATTCCTCAGGGTCACTAACCTCAAGTTTTCGTCGAGAGAACTAGCTGAGGACACACGCCAACATCCGTTAAGCTGCAGTGCACCTATGTAACACTAAGGCCAACATAACCAGCCATCGCAACAGCTGGAAAAGTCATCAGTTGACTGTAGCTTTGTCGCATAATGCCTTGTTTCCTATATCCTTGGCATGTTGAAACGTCGCAGAAAGTGCTGCTTAGCAAGTCTCATATCTATCACTATCAAGCAGCTATCTAATATCGTTTAAATGAGATGCATCATTCACACACTCACCACTACTCAAACCAATCCAAGTAAAAAGTTTCGGTGAAAATCCTTGTCTCGAAGAAACAAAACTTATGATCTCTGGATATTGTAAGATTGATAAGATGATAGGTGTTGGTGGGTTTAATATCAAGAAATACATACACCGGTCGGGGGAACGCAAAGTTGATCTGTTTTAGTGTGTCTTTATAAGTTTGCTGATGCAAATCAACTATAAAGATGTTAAAATGAGACCAACGCTGAAGATGTCGGCGGTAACAATGTTTGAACAGGTTGAACAATGAGTTTGGTGACCGAGTAAACGACAAAAACGCTACCCAAATCATTTGAAAAAGGTGAGTATGGTTCCTTCCATATGACAAAACTTCCCGATGACTTTGAAATTTCCGCCTTTTTCCTGCATATTTCTGATGATTTTGGATTCCTGCATTTTTCCGCATTTCCCGATTTTCCCGAGTCTGTACAATTTCGTTTTATTTTGTCGTATAAATGAAAAATGTTTGTTTTAGTGTCAGCCTGTCAGGATAACAAAAATGGTTTGAAAATAATTCCATCGAATGTCGACTCAATATTTCACTTACTTATTTTTATTGTAGTTTAAATCTCCGTTCGAAAAGATTGATTACCTCAGGAAAATTGCTCGTTAGAATATTTTTATATATAAAAACTTAAAAAGGCTTAGTTGATGGGATCCTCAGTTGAAAATAACATCCATTTCTACTATAATGGTTAAAATAAAAAATGGACTTTTTTCGGATGGTGATGAAAAACAAGCTAAAGACAGATAATTGCCTTTTGATAAATTTGCCATGGGAGGTAATTATTTAAGCTACTTCTTGCGATCCTTGCGAGCGGCCTTCCGGCAGTTATACGGAACATTCGCCATGGCGGACGAAAACATGCGTGTAGGCATGATTTTGAGTTCTTTCTTCGTTTGATTTATCAATTCCTCCTCAGTTTTCGTGTCAAAATTGTTGGAGTAGATCTAACGCTTCAGGTTGGCCTAAGAATTCTCGATGGGACGCAGCTGGGGGACGTTCGGGGGTTCATCGACTTGGGTACAACCTCAATATTCAGCCGCTCCATCTCCTCCAACGATCGCTTCGAGTAGTGGGCCGACGCCAGATCCGGCCAGAACACCGCGTCTTCGCCCTTATGGTATTTCTTGATGAACGACGCAACTTCCGGCAGGCATTTCGTACTATAAATTTCCCCGTTCACGGCCAGTCCGGAGCGAAAGAAGAGCGGCTTTCGCTCCGCTGATTGTCAGCCACAGCAGCACCTTCTGGGAACTTGCGTGTGAAATGAACTTCACCTCGGAGCTCACTTCCTTCGTGGGAGAAGTAAAATACGAAGTGCCCTGCCAGTCGTTGCCATCCAGGGTGAGATAGGTCTCGTCGTCCATCACCACCGCCACGTCGCGATTCGCCGGGAAAATCGAGTTGACCATTTTATTCAGCCGCTGCCGCTGCGTCATTGCCTGCAGCTCCGAAACCAGTGGACGCGACTTCCGCTTCCTGACATGTATGTTCATGTTTGCCAGGTACTTTTTCACTGTTTGGCCGGTTGAACCGACCTCCCGGCCAAGCTACGCGCATTGCACTCATCCTCTCTTCAGCATCCTTTGGAGCTTCTAGGGTCGTCGGCCGTCCGGAATCGGGCTTCTTTCGATGCTCTGATTGTTGTCTAATAGTGCCTGAAGATGCTGGAGGCGTATCCGGCGTCCACAAAGTGCCGCACGATGTCCGTTTTCGACGCGGCGGGTGCCGTTCTTTGAACGCGCACACTTCTGAACGGAGTTGCTTCACTGTTTTTGCCATCACGGTTAGAGTTCGACTGATAGAGCTGTCAAATTTTGTCTGCTGACTCATGGGTTACTATGATTGATGCTGCATGGGTAGTTTTGTCAGTGCGGGTGAAGGTAAACCCATGAAAAATCGGCAATTTTTGTCCATTTTTTTAAAATGCAAACGTTATTTTATTTGTATTGTATTTGACCGATATTGTATTTGGTTCATGATTATCGAGATTTGAAGCCTCGGACTGGTTCATCTTCATATCACTCAACCACCTTTTTTGGGCATTTGATGTGAGAGGTATGGAGCCAGCCCACTTCTCATTAGTATTCTTTACAGTAGTATCCAAATTGGCCAGCTCACGAGATTCGCGAAGGAAAATCGATTAAGAAAACAACGAGCAATACCTCATTTTAGTTCTCAGTGCCAGTATCATGACAGCTTACTTAGTTCATTATGGATGAAAAGCTTTGAAATAAAAATTTCATTCATTGCTGACTACGACGAGCAGCGATTTAGTGGAATAAAGTATGGCCAATGCAAGGCCAAGCCTCTAGATAAATTTAGCATCGTTCCCCTGAGAGCCAACGCCTGGGAACCAGTGCGCTAGACTGATATGCAATACTGGCAGACAGTGAGATAAGTTCATTGAGTACGAACATCAACATTACCTAGCTGCGTCCAAAAAGAGACTTCAACGAAGTAAGTTTTTTTGTCTTCGAGATGTCCAGCGTTCTTATGCGATATCATGCTTTGGTGCAATAACGAGACAGATTTTCAGGTGATTCGAACGAGATAAATTCAACAATACCGCTTGTGTCCACTCTTTTGCGTTAGAAATAAAAAGGTGATAATCTATTCCGCAACACTTTAACAACGAGTTTATTGGAAAACGAACGCAAGATTTACGATCGCATCGTAATCTGAAAACCAATTGTCTCACTGATACGCGGTGACGATTTAATTAATTTCGGTCGTACCAAGAAATTTATTATCCTGGAGAAGGAAATCGGATTTTATCACCGGTTTTATACGTCTTAATTACTTTTTGGGTTTCCATCGTTCCGAAAAAAGTCTTCTTCATCCAGGCAAGCATCCCACAATCAGCCTACATGTTTCACCCCAGCGAATGCAGTTTAATTAAAATCGAATAATACAGATACCTATTTAGGTGAAAAGATACAACTAGCCTTGTACACATGTCGCTAGAGAAGGACGAGCGGGACAAAGTTTCACGTTCCCGGAAAACTGCTACAATTAATGGCTTTCCATCAATACAAACAATGACCGGAGCCAGGAATTAGAGCTGCTAGAGCTGTTGCTATACATTCAATCAATCTAGCCTGAAACTCGACGTAGAATACCACTAAATTAATGTGTGCCGTTCCCTTACAGCCACCTTATCGTGTTCTCAGACTGTGCTCAGCGATAAGTGGTCCTTAGAAAACCTATTTTAAAAATAAACTAACAAATGACGGTTTATGCTACTATCAGCAACACATAAACTTGTGAATAGTACTATTTTATGCATCGCTTCTCTTCGAATACCTGTTACATAATTCTGAGAGGTCTGAGATTTTCAAAATGAGTCTACGTGGTTTATGAACAGGCCCTTAATGAACACTAAATAACAATCTTAGCTGTAACAATCATGCTGTCAGCATCATGGTGAAGAAAGTCTATTTGAAAGTCTATATGCAATTCAAAATATCCTTCTGGCCTTGGTTGAATCTGCAGTACACAGAAGTAGTCTCCACTCAATTCGGTCCAGTCAGCAAATGGTCCGCAGGAACAACAAATTGAATGAGTATTGGAAGAAACTTCCATCATCTACTCCGCAAACAGTCGAACGGTCGATTACGATAAGCTGGGCACGTCGTAAGGATGTCTGATTACAGCCCGGTTACAAGAATAGATAAACTGATTCAACGAGAAGAGACGCACAGCCAAGGTGACCTCTACAGACTGCAAGGCTGGCGAAGTCCAGCAATGGACCGTCTGAATTAATAAATCCTGTGAACAGGAAAGGCCACCCAGGCTTTTTTTTAAAGGAATGGAAAATCTGCATCCAGACTACTGATGAACTCAGGGTGTGGGAATGAGGTACATTAGCCTGTGGATTAGGCTGATGCAAAATTTGAAATATTTGCTACCCTAAGCTTAATCGACGCCAATTTGGGTCCTGATAGTCCCCAAAAAATTTTAACACATTTGGTTTTAATTTGGCTTTGCACACGCTATTCAAAGTTTGTATGAGAATTAGTATAAAGAATCTCAAACTTACATTTCCAGATCCCTAACATCATGATATTATGCCCTTAAACCAAATCTTATATACATTCATACAGTGTAAGTTGTCAACTATCAAAATGCCGAAGATACCTGACATGTAAATTTTATTCAAAAATAGTTATTCAATAAAACATAAAATACACACTTTAGGTATGATGTTTTATTCTTATTTTTGTTTTCTTATTATTTTTATGTTTTTTATATTTTATATTCATATATTTTATGCATTTTATTTTATTTATATTATTATATATATTTTATATATTTTATATTTATATATTTTATATACAAAACATATTTTTACTTCTTATTATTATATTTGATGAATAGCTATTTTTGTATAAAATTTACATGTCAGGTATCTTCGGCATTTTGATAGTTGACAACTTACACTATATGAATGTATATAATTGGTTTAAGGACATAATATAAGATGTTAGGGATCTGGAAATGTAAGTTTGAGATTCTTCATACTAATTCTCATACAAACTTTGAATAGCGTGTGCAAAGCCAAATTAAAACCAAATGTGTTAAAAATTGTTGGGGACTATCAAGACCCAAATTGGTGTCGATTAAGCATAGGGGAGCAAATATTTCGAATTTTGCATCAGCCTACTGTGGATACTTTCGAGCTTGCCGAGGTAGCACTCAGTACTCAAGGGGGTGGCCCACACTGGCCCACCGTACCTTATTATAGACATGGTCAGGAGCCTACGCTTGCTCCACTGTACCGCTGAGCTATTCGACATCATGCGGGATAATGCTGATATAGCCATAGAGACTTTCTTGCAGGCGTAATCGCGTGGCTGGTAAATGACAGCTGATCATCGATCATGACCCCAAGTACCTGAAAGACCTTTTCGATTCGACTGTGCAGTTACCTGCACTAATCGTCACTTTTTGCTCCGATTTTCGGTTGTTAACAACCGTGACCTCTGTCTTATGGTGGGCTAGCTTCAGTTTCCTGGAACTCATCCATCTCTTCACAATGCCAATGAAGTGCGAAACAGTTAGCTCCACCTCTTCAATGGATTTGCCACATACCTCTATGGTGATGCTGTCTGCAATCCCGACGATCTTCACCCCGTTCAGGAAATTAAGCCGTAGTACCTCACCGTACATCGTGTTCCATACCAACGGACCCAGGATCGATCCTTGTAGGACGCCTGCGGTGATCTGGACATGTTTCTGGGCTACCTCTGTATTGTACACTAGCACGCGATTCTGGAAATAACTTTCCAGAATCTTGTACAGGTACCCTGGAATAAGAAGGCGTTGGAGCGAGTCGGCTATGGCCACCCAACTGGCGCTATTGAATGCATTTCTCACGTCAAGGGCGACCACTGCACAGTAGCGGACTTCTTGCCTCTTGCGCTGACTTGCGACTTCAACCGTCTTGGGGGCGGACAGAATGGCATCCATCGACGACTTTCCATTGCAGAAGCTAAACTGATTTTTAGACAGACCCTCCGTGTATTTTGTCAGTCTTTTGAGGATGACCCGCTGTATCCAACAGACACATAGGTCTATATACCAATGGATCCCCTGGTAGCTTTCCTGTCTTCGATAGTAACACAAGAGTCTGGATTTTCCAAGCATCCGGGAAGAGGCCCTTGTCCAAACATCTTTGTATCGCCACCCTGAACATTGCAGGTACCAGTGAGATAGCCTTCTTGATGGCCAGGTTCGATATACCGTCAGGTCATAGCGCTTTCTGTTACCTTCAGCGACTTGCCTATCGCAATGATTTCCTCATTCCCTTCTTCTTTGGTGCCATTTTCATGGGACAATTCTGCAATTATAAGAGGCCATGGGTCTCTGGTCATGGCTCGGAAAGAGTCCCCTAAGGACAGCCTGTAATAGTTCGGTAGATTGCTCGATTGGAGCTGTCGTGCCTTGGTTTTGGCCATTACTACAGGATAGGCGTCACCCCCGTTCATATTGACTTTCGAACACAGGCCTTCAAATCAGGCTCGTCTACTGGCCTTCATCTCTCTCTTTGGCGCAGCCTTGGTCGTAACTAACACCACGCGACGCTCCGCTTTTTCCGAGTTCGACCGCGCTCTTTGCATCCTCCTTCTAGCTCGGAGGCAGATTCTCCAGGGTTGGCGATCGTCTCTGTCCACCAATAAACCGGTAACCTTCCATCCCTAGGTTTGACATTTCTGGGCATGGTTACGTCGCACACTCGTGTAAGTAGTGCTACGAGTTGATCAGCGCAAGTGTCCTGGGTTACGCTCAAGCTATGTTCCCGCTCAAGCGCCTCTTGGAAAACTGCTTTATCGAAGTACGACGTCCTCCATCTGCGGACGAATGGAGTGGGTGCTCCTCCCTCTGCGCGTTGTGTATGATAGTGAACTGCCAGATGGTTGCTATGAGTGTAGCCATCCTCCACTCTCCAGTTGTTCAACAGCCCAAGGCTGCAGATCGTCACGTGGATGATCTACTCCGTTGTCATCCCATCGAACATTTGTGAGAACTGGTCAATTGAACATCTCGGCGGCGCATAGCAGCTACGAGTGAACACTCCGTTCACTTTTACGACCCCAAAGCACTCGTTTCAGGTGGACACAAACTCCTGCATCGGGAATTTGCCCATCATCCATAATACCGCCATATTAGACCTATCCGTAACTCTGGTTCCGTTACCAGCAGGGATGCGGTATGAGTCGGATGTTATTGCGATATCCGTTCCTGACTCGCGAACTGCCTGGCACAGCAGTTGCTGAGCTGCCTCACAGTGGTTTAGATTCAATTGGGTTACCCGCGTCTAAGTTTTTACATAAAAGAGTCACTAGCGTAGCTAGGGCACGTTCCTCCATTACCGCCTGTTCGATCAGCTTTTTGTTCGCTGGGCCCTTTAGTTTAGTGTCCTTCTTAAGCTCGAGGATCATTTCATCGATGTGAGTATGGTGGGTACTCCGCACGTTGGCACACTGATCCGCGAAATAAGAGCCGCCGCGCATCGCCTTGGGGACCTCGAAGTGCTAAGACTCTGCGGTCTTCACGGTGAGGGCCTCACCGCGGTTATGCTTTCACGCTAGGCTTCGGTTCGCTTTTTCTGTCTGTGGGCTATCGGGTTCGCCTCATCTTGCTGAATCGTTTCATTGGGAGCTTTCGGCTCCATGCTGTTTGGTTCCCCTTAAGCCGCTATCCATACCCACGTGAAGTAGTCGCCATAGTGTGTCATACAAAAACTGAAGCAGAGGCAAGGACTGAAGGCGTACAAAGTGAAAAAGGTGAAAAATTTCACTGCAAAAAGTCGTGCTAAGGATCTGTACACCAAGTTTTTGCAATCATTTTCTGGACGACAAAAAATACGTACTCAAAGACTTTAAACAGCTTCCGGGACTGGCTTTTTATACCCGAATGCCAAGGAACGCCGAGCAATGGTCTCAGTTGTAAACGATATCGTTTCGCATCGTATTGATTCTGAAGAACTTTTATCAAAACTAATTATTTACATACCACGTTGACAAATACGAAGTGAAAATGTTTTCACTACAAGCCACCATCTTACAATTTATGCTAAATTTGGGCCTTTAAATAAAATATGCATTGTGAAAACGGTGACTTTACAACGACAAAATCTTAATTGGAGCAATACTTTAATAATATTTGCTAATAAGCTGCTCATGAATGTACCACAATATAAGCCAAATACTGTTACAAATATATTTATATAGATTTAAGAGATAAAATATTTAAAAATACTTTAACAAAATGTCTACCCGTGATTGACGCCAAATAAATAAAATTTGACGTTCCGATTCAAACTAATTTAAACTTGGTGATCCGCAGGATCTAGAAGGCTCCTAGGCAATGAAAAATCGGAAGTTGCTTTTTTAATGTGCACTTTATAGACTGTTCCAGAAATTATAAGCACACCTAATGCTAACGGTCATTTTGAAATCAATGAAATTTTCAAATTATTTTGGCTGAGTCTTTTTGTTAACACATTTTTGTTTATCACAGCATCATCTGGTTAATCTGGTTAACTTTCAAAATGCGTGGACTTACTCAGGAGCAGAGAAAAAGTATCGTGCACACATGGTACACTGTAAGTGGAATCGGTCCGGGGTGTGGAAGTAGTTCGCCTCCCCGCGGTGCACCCTGGAAACATTGAGCTCCCCTTATCGGCTAAACGAACTACAACGGAGGAAGCGCCATACGGCGCAGGAGCCGCCAGGAGGTCGTAAGCGGTCGTGACATGGGGAACAGGGACGATCCTGGGCTGCACTCCCAGACGTTCCAACCCCGGTCCTGGCCCTGACTTTCTCGATCGGAGGAGGGACCATATGACGCGAGGTTCGGCAGGTACCGTAAGCGGTCGGGTAGGGAGATCGCGGATGATCTGGATTGACCACCAGACGTCCCGAACTCTTCTTGGATCCAGAAGCATCTCGATCGAATCAGCGTCAGGTCGGAGAAGCTAACTACTAAAGACCTATGTAGTTAGACATAGTGGGTGCGTAAAGCACACTAGCCCCCTCCCTGAAGTAATACCGAAAGGTGGTTCCGGGGAGGGCCGTGGCTCGAGGCACGGGTGGGTTTTTAGTGGGTCGAGGAGTTGGCACCCTCATCCTCACACCCTGAGTTCTTCAGGAGTCTGTTAGCAGATTTTCCATCCCTTAAAAAAAAAAAAGTGGAATCGGTCCTGTGAGTACTTCCTTTGCTCAATCTGGTAAGGCGCAGTTACAAAGCAATACCATGCTGTAGGTGACTGAGTTCGATTCCGGTCTGGTCTAAGTATTTTTCGTTTAGCAAAATTTCTCGACTCCCAGGGTATGGAGTATGATTGCACTCGCCACACAATCATATTAATGCAAAAATGGTACCTGCCATCGAAAGCTCTCAATTAATAACTTTGGAAGTTAAGAGCAAGCAATAAGCGAATTGTGAAAACAATAAGCTTGAAATGCTAAAAGAAGAAGAAGAGTCCTGCTATTGACAAGAAGATCAGGGATGTCTATAAACAGAAACCAGCTGCTTCCGTTCGAGATGTGGCGAAAAAGATAGGAACCTCGACGTCTTACGTGATGCGTGCAAAAGAGCGACTTGCACTCAAAACATACCGGAAGCAGAAGAAACCCAAAAAGAACTCAGGAAATCAGGCCGAGTCTGCACAACCGAGAGCTCGAAAACCATATGATACCAATTTGTCTAAAAATTCTGGGTTTATGATCACGGATGATGAAACGTATGTGAAATTGGATCATAAAACTCTTATGATACGTCACTGTACGCAAGGACAGGGATATCTCCGTAACGGATAAGGCCATTTTCAGCTGATCGTGTGGTGGTCAATATGCGAATGCGACAATATAGCTAGCCCATACGTAATATCGGAGGCAGTGAATATCCAGAAATTAATCAAAGAATGCCTCCAGAAGCGTTTATTGTCGATTATCAAGCAGCATGATGGTCCAGTCATATTTTGGCTTGATTTGGCATCATTACGCCAAGAACATACTAGGGTGGTTCAAAAGACGAATTTCCGCCAACTCGTCTTCGAGGTTGGCAGCACCCTCTCAGAATCAAATAAAACTTAATGGGTGTATGGATTTTGTATTTTTTAGCAACTTTGCATACTTTGTTTTTTCAAAATGTATCTAGACTTCCATCTGAAAAGAGATTAAGGTTTTGATCGATTTTTTTTTTTAAATCAACATAGCTCAAAAAGGACCAGATTTACAAAAAAGTGATGTATGAGAGACTTTTAGAAAATTGTCTGAACTTTTATGAAACAAATTGTAAATATTGTAAATTGGATAGCTAACATACCATACAGAACGCGACGCGATTATCATTCGACCAACCTTAGCAGCCATTGGTTCTTCGCTCTGTTTTCGCGCGATTTCAAGCCAAACATCGCATAAGGTCCTATGTTACATTTGTGTCGAATTGAGAAAAATACGAATGTTGCTGCTCTAGAAAAGAAGAAGATGTTGCTCTAGAAGTGAATGATGATTCTAGGCGTATAATTGATGCATTTGTTACTTAGGACCTATTACATTTGCATTTGTAGAGTGGACCTGTTAGATTGATCTTTTGCCAGGTTAGAATGTACATTTGATTATTATGATTGCGGTAAGCACTAACAAAAATAATGTTCGCGTTAGGTCCCTGTTAGCTTTATTACTCTTGTATCAGTTAATTCTTGCAATAAGCAAATATTCAATTAAAATGCAGCCCTTCATATTTAAGAACCTTAACTACTGGCTACATATGCATTCAATCGGCAATCTGTTATCGAGTCATTAGTACACGACATTGAAGAAGTCTGCACATTGTAGACGAAATATGCGTATATGTCAAGATAAGCAAAAGTAGTCGGAATTAAATGGAAAATACTTATTTTTCTTCTCATTTCTAGTTGTGTTGTGATTATGCTTGCAATTTCAGAGACAGTCTATATATCGACTGGTGTATTTCGATTACTTGGATATTAATTCGTATAATTAATATCTCAAGAGATTTCACCAAATATTTTGGTATAAAGAACATTGGTTAATCACACTAAGAGCAAATTTCATGCTGGACTAAAGCTGGACATCGATCATAGGGCTCCACTTAAAGTTGGAAAACAAATAAAGGAACAACTAACATAACCCCTTGGCCAAGGTCACTAATGAAACCAACGAAGAAGTTTTAAAATCAAAATGATGTTCCATGCCCCCATTATAATTCTCCAAATGAACACAGCAAAAAGTTCGACATTGTTCCCACCCCAGTAAAATTTCCAATTTTAGTCAATCGTATGTATTCGACATACACGACTTGAAACAATGGCGTCAGGGCACTGCTTGTTTCAACTTTCCCGAACCAACAACAATCAGTAGTCCGAAAACCAGGTCCCATAGTCAGTCAGTCAGTCACCAGCTTGAATGCTATGTATTACAGCAAAAGTACAAATGCTTTTACAAATGTTCTTCCTTCTCCACCAGCCACCTTCCTTCCCCGAGCAGTGCCAACACAGAACCGTTCGGATTCTGGATTCGCTACAACAGATTATCAATGTTTAGTCGAAAGTTCGGAATCCTATTTTTCAATTTCCTATTGCCAATTGTACCCAAGCGGAACGACGGAAACACCACGTGGTTTAGGACGATTTCCATTCACCGTCACCGTCGTCGTTGGTGATTTCCCAGATAGAGAGAGAGAGAGCGAGAGAGACAGACAAAAAAATCATAACATGTGATATGGACAGAGTAGACATAGGGCTTTTGAAACAGAAACCGTTGTTGATGTGCAAAAAATAAACAAGGGGATGGACATCCACTCTTGTGCACAATTTTCAACCCGTTCGCCGATTCCCTTCGCAAACAGCTCTTTGTAGAATTGTTCCCATCAGCGTACCGATTCCGACATCCAAATTGGAACAAAAAGAATCGGAATACTGGAGCACCCCATACTCCCATGCTGGTTCCAGCAATGTTTTCGTCCAGTTTAGATTAAAAACCAGCCCATCAATGGTAGCCTTGATGACCGACGACGGGACGGAGGAACACGGCCCCTGCCCAAAAGTGTTTCATGCTTTCAAATTATTTCCAATCGATACGTTCAAATCCGTTCCAATGGTATCGGAGCACGATTTGCGGCAGGTTGATGCGGTTTACGGGTAGAACGACGGCGATGGTGATTGCTGTTGATGATGATGATGATGATTATGACGGTTTACCAACTGTATGCTACCCATGCTACCTAATGGTAGATTCTCGATATTTTGTTGAACCACTTCGGTGTGGAACACAATGTTTTTCGGTTTTGCTGGTACGGACTTCCAATCATCTAAAAATGCTGTTATCATAATTTCTTCCAGGTTTAGGTGTTATTACTAAATTAGTACAATATCTTTCTCAAGGTCGATTTACTCTGTTTCTGTTCAATCCTACGGCACCTTTTATGTTCCATGCCCTCCCGGAGCCTTCAACACCGAAATCAGTTCCTCTTACCACTGTTTCTCACACAAAACCCTGATCTACGATTATCGCGTGGTGAAAATTCAATCAAGACGAAGATAAATTGAGTTTTAAACGGTTTCCAGCAACGGGACACCGCCTTTCTCTCACCCTTCTCCTGACGGAAAATCGCAACATCATAGTACAATGCCCCTGCCAGAACGAGTAGCTCGTACAAACGGTGATTGACTTCGGCTCAATCCTTTTTCATGCCTTCCCGATATTTGGGGCTTTGTTATTCAAGTTTCGTTTCTTTCATGATTTAACGTCGTGTTCAGGCGATTTTTTTTGCTTTCTCTCTCCTGAATCTGGCCCCTAAAGCTATGCAAATTTAACCCATTGGGGAAAGTTTTTTTTTGGCCATAACCTTTCAACAAATCTGGAAGAATATTTATAGCTCCCCTCGGAAGGTCCAATTGGTCAAACCACTTCACTTCTGTCCGGTCGGTTGTTTGGCAGTGAAGGCAGCGGTGGCAGCTTTTAAACATATTGGAAGGATCATTAATCTCAAAGGGATTGATTTGGGTTTCTCGACTACCAATGCTTTCCGCTTTCTGCATTCCGACCTCAACTGAAACAAGCGCTGAAGAGATGAACCGCGGTTTGCTGTTTTCTTTTTCGGGAAAAGGATTTTTATTTCCAGCCTTTCTCCGAAACACACGCAGCAGTAATCCGGAAAGCAACCCTAACCAATTCGCAATCAAAAGGGCATTACAGCTGAGCCACAGTTGTTACTCCCAGGAAAAAACAGCTCTGGGCACGATGGGTTATTAGGTGATTCATTCTTGTAATTGTTTTCACTGGTTTGTTTTCTCTTTGGGCTGAAAATGGAAATTTCCCGTACGAAGAAAAGTTTCACTGGGAAGAAACACTGTGGTTGAAGTGGGAAGTAGAGCGTAAAATCTTGTTTTATGGAATGCAGAAGTAGGCAAGCAGTTTGTAAGGGCATTCATGATAATTTGGCTTATTGAGTGAAAAATTAGGAGGTCGAGAGTGCTTGACTCAATTGAATTTGATGTGGAACGGAATTCGAATAAGTGAAAGGTTAATTGCATCCTCGGCAAACTTGATCATTCTATCAGGCAGTAATTCACCAGCAGTTCATATTTTCGTAGATGGTTTGAAAACATTGCATTGTAAAGCAGAGGATTAAAGCACTGTCCACTTGGAATTTGTACGCGTTGTTTATATTGTGACGGAACGCTAAAAAAACGTTTCAATCAAGTAGAAATGAGAAGAAAAATAACTGTCGAGTTATAAGCACACGACACTGAAGAAGTCTGCACATTGTAGACGAAATACGCGTATCAAGCAAGATAAGCAAAGGTAATTGGAATTAAATGGAGAATACTAATTTTTCTTCTCATTTCTAATGACATAACTTGTTACTCGAAATTTTTTCTTCTATTTTCAACTATATTAATGCGACATTTTTGGTCAAACTGTAGTGTTTACAACAAACCTCATGGATTTTTTTTCGTTAAATCTTAACCTTACATGTTTTGTACAAACGTTTAA
>JASCZW010013891.1:0-24264 GCA_034211315.2 Aedes japonicus | reverse complement strand
GACGTGGCTGGATAGCTCAGTGGTTATCCGTTCTGCTTACTGAGCAGATGGTCGGGAGTTCAATCCCAGGCCCGTCCCCTTCCTTGTCATTTCTCACTTGCCGCTTCCTATCACCACTAGATTTAAAATAAAAAGCAGTCTACTGCGCTTTCAATGATCGCATCACTTACCACAGTGAATCCATGATCTAAAAAATAACCTACCTCACTAACACAAATACTATCCTTCCCTTGACAATTGTGGAGACGCAGAGGTAAACACGGTCTCTAATAAACGATTGTCAAACTAATCATCCTTCCCCCCTCCCCAAAGACCGTGAGGACGTGGCCAGCGCCGGTACTGATCTATAAATAGATTGAATTAGTGAACTTGTACATTGAAGATGTAAAGCTACTCCCAAGCTCCATCTATGTGATTCTCTGTGCAATTACACTAGTTTTGATCAGTAACGGAGTAGCAACTACGCTACGCACGGTCGATTATAAAAAAAAATGCTAACGAAATAAACAAACCTGTTAACTTAATCAAATGTCGGTGTTGAGCAAAGCTGTTCTAATAACTTGTTTTATGTAGTATTCCGCGCACAGTTCGATCGAATATGTTCATAAGCTTTTTCTCATATTATCAGAATAAAATGCCCTTGACATTAACACGCTGTACGCCAAAATGCACAGTTGTGGTTGTAGAATTGCGTACTTTATTCGGTTCAGCTGGAAAAGTGACTGGCATTTTATCAAACTATTAAAAAATAAATGCAATATAAAGATGTAATGATGTGCTGTTAAATTTTACTAATTAAAAACGCTACATTTTATCCATATAAACTGTATTTAGAAATATCTTATGCGAAAAAGTTATAGCGATTTCAATTTAATTACATCAGGTGCGTAGTTGTTGTCAGTACTTATAGGTGTTTTGACATGAGGAACGGTCGTTTTGATACGAGATTAACTTTGAGAAGGGCCTATGTCTTTTGATACAACAGTTTTAGGAAAACAGTAAATTTGGAATCGTTCTTTTCAGAGAAAAAGCGTCTGAGAAAAAATAGTAGGGCATGAAAATGTCAATGAAAAAAAATACACTGATAAAAAAAAGTTTTAACATGAAAAAACCATAGTTAAAAATCCTAAAGGTTTGAGCTGTTAAGTGGAATACTGTATGACTGTAAGTGGAAGAAAATTAGTAATCTCCATTTAATTCCAGCTGCCTTTGCTTATCTTCGACATCGAAGATAAGCAAGGTAGTTGAATTAAATGAAGATTACTAATTTTCTTCTAATTTATAGTTTCATAGTTAAAACTTCAAATTCAAATTTCCAAACTATGATGTTGTTTATTTTTTGAAATTTCGATTGTAAAATTTGAACAAAAAATAACATTGTTTCAAGAATAAGAACAATATGGACAAAAAATTGTTAAAAAGTTTCCTTAGTTGAAAGTTTTGGAAGATTTTACAAAATTAATTAATGTTTTTCAAAAGTACTTTTCAATGCCAAAATATGCTTTAACATCAAATTTTTAACTAGAAATGTGCCATAAAAATGATCTTCCTAGAGGTAACCGTCTTTCGAGATATTTTGTATTTGATGACATTAGCGGCTAAAAATTAAAAAAAACGCCCTTTTCATAATTTATTCGAGATGATCCATCATCACAGCTATGTTTGTTTCAACAAACATAGATATTCCAACAACTCAGACTTTCACACGATTGGACTAAAAGTTTGAGAGATATAGGAGATAACTTTAATATTATTGACTTTATTGGCGGATTCCACGTCAATTTCACTCAAGAAATTGTGTAACTCTGCGGGTTCAATTAACAGTAGATGAACCCGAATGCGCTTTGACTACTAATTCCTTACTATCTCTATTGGGTACTTTTCTGGTTGTTTCGTTATATTTCCCAAGTAGTTTGACCTATAACAGCTACCCACGATGACGTCAAATAGGCTTGAGTGATGAAGCTTAGCATTAAGCTCTTCAAAACTATAACAACGATCATTGCCGGGTGAAAGAGATTATGTTTCCGTTGTAAAAGATGGTAAGCGTCAACGTGTTCAGAAAAGATTGTTGATGATGTCACTGCGCGAAACATACTTAAGATTTCGTGAAATTAACCTTCACTTAAAAACTGGATTTAGTTCATTTGCATCATTGCGGCCTATGTATTGCATATTATTGAGGTAGTTCTGGTACCTATAATGTGTGTGTTTGCACAATCCACGAAAACGTAAGTTTAATGCTTCATGGCTTAAACAAATATTCTCTGAAGCTCGAATTTAGCCATTATACGGAAAAAAAAGTTTTGATCTGCTAACCAGATAAAAATATTTGCCATCTCCGTGAATGTCCAAAAATTGAAGATTTCAAACAAATGATGCTAACAGAGCTAGAAAAACACAACTTGATTAAAAAATGTTATAAGCTATGGATTTTTACTGATAACTGCGATAAAGAAACCATACTTAAACCAGTGGATGAATTAGAAAAATTAGAAAAAAGTAACTCATGATTTCATAAAAAAAACAGTAGTCTTCATTTCTTAGAGATAAAAAGGACAGAATTGTAAGAAATCGAAGTCATAATATACGATTTATATGGAAATTATCCTTTGTTCATCAGAAGTTCAAAGCCGTCATTCGAACAATGATCAAGCCAAAATTCACCCTTTTGTTATTTGCAAGTTTATGTTGTAAGATTTATGTTGCAAGTTTATGTAACAAGGTTCTGTCAATTTTAATCAAATTATAACATTGACGTAGACTGGCACTTTTCTGTGCATAATTTGTGATGCAATTAGTGGTTCTTTGAAAAGAATGGTACTGGAGCAAGCCTTGCAAGACAGCATGAGCATCTAATCACGAGATGCAAAAACTTTTGTTTGAATGGGCTAATAAGTGAGATCAAGATTACATGAACCACACTTTCGTTTTGTTTTGTGTCACAAGAGGACTACGAGGCGAGGATTAAGAAGAACTGCATATCACATAACAACAAGAAAAATTAGTTTCAGAAACGAGGAAGTATCACTACTACCTATTTTCCAGTAAATAAAATAGCTACTTAGCTGTATTCTAATGACGATGTACATAAAAAAGTGAACAAGTAATAAATTTATTATTATAGCATAGAAAATGAGTAATACTATTTATATTAAAGATAATAGAAAGAAGAATGTCAAAGTAAAAAAACATAAGGGAGGTAAACATGTAATAAAATTATCTAGAAAGTAGCAAAAAAATTTTTAACTTCGACCTGTATACCTCCGAGGTACTAGATTTTGGTCAATTATATGTATCGTATGTGGAAGTTCACTCGAAACAACTATTTAGGTTTACCAAAAGCTGGGTTTACTTATCAAATTGTCCAAACCATTGCTAGGATTAATAACAAAAATAATGAAGTAATCTCCTATAGCTTTCAAATTATTAGTTCAATCGTGTGAAAGACATAGAGAAAGTTGATTTAAAATCATATGTTGGCATTGAAAAGTACTTTTGATAATCATAAATTAATTGTATGAAAATCTTCAAAAAGTTGCTATAAGGAAAACTTTTTTAACAATTTATGGTCTGTGTTGTTCTCTATTTCTTGAAAAATGTCTTCTTATGTCCAAATTTTCCATCGAAATTTAAAAAAATATAAAAATAGCGTATTTTGAAATTTGAATTTTAAGTTTTATTTATGATTTTTTATGTCAATTTATTGTTTATTTTCAGTGTATATATTTTTCATGGTCATTTTGATTCCCTTCCATTTCTTCCCAAACTTTTTATCTCTAAAACGAACGATTTCCTAGTTACTGTTTTCCTAAAACTGTTGTATCAAAAACACTACAAGCCTTCTCAAAGCTTAGTCTTGAGTCCAAACAATATATCTTCATGTCAAAATACGTATTATGTTTTACTGAATATGTTTACAAGATTTCGTCCAAATCCAAGCGGCTCGTGCCAAATTTCGACATTTCAAGGCCAGTTTCGGCTGGAACTGCTCCAATAGTTACACCCACTTAAGAAGTACTGCGTTTTAAAAAAAAACACTTAAAAGCCGTCCTGGATAATTCTCTTGATTGTAAGAGATAAAAGGATCACGAAGCAAACAAATGTAAACAAACTAAAACGGCAGAGGTGTGCACGACGCAGTGAAAGTACTCACGAAGAGTGGTCTCGGTTGAGCTTGCCTGGAATAGGTGAATCTCACAACATTAAACCATCCTGCTATTCTCTTTCCCCTTTCACTGCTGCCGTCAGCTGGAAGTGAGCTACAACTTCATATTTTCCACAATTATCTAACACAATACATATTTATTCTCATAACAAAGCCTCCAAGTCAATACCCAAGTTTCATTCCTTCCACTGGTTTCTCTCGACCCAAAAAAAAAACAAAGATCGCTAATTGACCATAGAATATGCCTGGAAACAGTAACAAGCGATGAGGTCCACCGTGGGCACAAAAACAATTGGGATTATCTTCATCAAGTCACTTCGAAGAAATGCGGTTAATCCGGCGGAAATTGGAAACAATTGTGTTTTACTGTTGGATCCGCCAATTATCGCTTCTCAACTCCCTCCTCTCGCCTCGCCACCGGAACAGAAAACGATAATGAGCTCAACAGAAAGTAAGCATCTTCGAAGCCAACACCGCCGCCACCACCCATTTAATTGTAGCGGCCACCAAACAACAATGGGAAGTGTTGAATCCCACCTCCCACCCACCCACAACTGCTGTTGCCACCCAACCAACGACTTCAAATAATGAAAACGGTTTGAAAACTGCTCTGGTGCCAGAAAATTAATATCTATTCTCCGCGACGGTACAATTAGCGGCAACGGCACTTGTCCGTGCGGAGACCGATTCGTTGGGCAACCATTGGGAACAATACCACCCAAGCGCACAAGGCAAGGACTTCGTTTTCCGGTTGTTTGTGTTGAGTGGGTGGGATGGGGATAAAGAATGGAGTGAAATGAAAGGCGAACAGAAGCCAGGGACTGAAAGCTATCTCCCCGGTCAGCACCTCGGGTCAGTTGAAGGAGATAAGTTTAAGATGATTTAGTAGAAATCGGATTTTCATTCGCGCTTGTGATTTTTTATTCCTCTTGGTGTTATGATGGCGAGAGGAGCGAGGGTTTTTTTTCTCGATTTGATGCGTCCTGTCTTGAAAGTTGATTCGGATGATTGGAAGGATTATGATTAAGAGCGCTCGACGGTGTGTTTTTCCATGATCTAAAATGAGTTTGAAGGGATTATGTTTGGCAATTAATTTGAATATAATCATTTTTCAAATGCATAAATCGAAGGTAATAAGCAATGGAACCGCAACGAATGAGATGACGTTTCGTCTTGAGACGAGTTGCTCCGAACACATGAACTCTGACAGGCTGTCCATCTTCCTGTCATATGGCAAAGCGTTTAGAATCTTCATTTTACCACAGCCAGCTCCAGCACTTCACTTCACGGTCATATGGTTACCAGCTAAGTCACATCACATTATCGTCCTGGGTCTGAATCAGCAATAGTTCCGAGCATGGGAACGAAGGATGCCAGACTGTGTTTTCGAGAAGTTCTAAAGTTCATGATAGACAATTTAATGTTAACTGTTCAAACCTAATGGCCGCTTCCGCTCATTCTTGCCAACGATAAACAATTACGCACTGGTATTTCTTTTACACAGCTTTTCAATGGACACCGTTCCGCTTTGACATTAAAAAACGATTCAGTTTAATCATACACACAGAAACCACCCGACCAACTGACATAACACTCAATCTTCAATTTGGAACAAGGGTCCATAACGACCGATTCAAATGTGCAGCAATCCCATCTGTCAACACCTATTGAATCATTTTATCTAGATCAAATAAATGTGTCCAGTATAGCTCAGACATTAACCTTCTTATCAAGTTCCCAAGCGTGTTCGTGCTCTGAAAAAAATTCTATCGTTATACCGACAATTAAATCATGGTCAAGATGACTGTCGCATATAATGGTTACAATAACCATGAAAATGGTCGAATTCACCACTTCATGGTATTCTTGACTATGATCATGGTAGCAAGGACTATTCCGACATTATGGCAAATGTTGGATCAACTATTTTTAATGGTCGTTTTGACCACGATCATAGTCGGTTCAAAAGCACTATACTGTAATAGTCATCCTAACCCCCAATAATGGTAAAATTGACTATCAAATTTGTCTCTGTGTGGCTTCAATGAACGTTCTCCAGCGAACACGGAGATAGATGATAAAAATGATTTGAACAGAAATATTAATACATTTTCTATTGTTATTCATGTCAGTTTGTTGGTGTGGAAACGATGCGGTAGGAAATATAATTTTAATCAAGATTACGTTCGATTTTCTGCAATTAAAAAAATATTATATCCCTAAAAATATCAATGAGGTTATATACATGAGGCAGAAGAAAATGCGAACATGTTTAAACTTCAGTTTGGGTTAATTTATGTAACTAATGACTTATTTCTGTGTGACACTGTAGTTGTTTGTTTATTTTATTCAAGTTACTGCACTCCGCTGCGCTTTACTCAATTTTTGAGTGCAATTGTATGCTATCTCTTTTCTTCATGGAATGTTACTCATTTTCGTTAAAAAGTGTTCAACTCAATTTTTAAGTAGATCCACTTTTACGAAAATTGAGTAATTCTGTGAGAAAAGAGATAACGCTGATTGTATCAAAGAATTATTAAGTGCAGCGAAATGTGCATCAGAACATCAGAACTGTGTTGTTGAAAGTTTGTGAAAATATACGCCAAAGAAGTGAATACGAGTTTGCATGTGCCCAGAATAACACTGAAGGAGATTCTGCCGTCAAATGTAAAGATATTACAGATGACGACATTTTCTTGAAAGAAAGCGGAGAGACAAAAAGGAAAGCCAAACACATTAGTATCAGAATGGGAGAACAAGTAATCGCAATACGAATGAAAAATGATAATAAGCTGGACACCAATATCTCTCAGAATAATATGAAGCTATGCAGAAAACGGGAGCTTATACGATTATACGATCTTGTGTGACTGGAAAAAAATATAATATGAAAACGCAGCTCATTTCTTTTTGCGATCCTGCGCCGTCTCATGCAGATACAACGAAGATTTCACTACAACGCATAAATCAGCGCCGGAAGAATAGGCTTCTCAGTATCAGACAATAAATATTCACAATTGAGACGAGCAGACAGACCAAGAGGTTTACACCGAAGCGTTCGAAGAATTTTATTCCATATCAAGGTCTAAAAGAGAGGGCAGGTTTGTAAGGACGTACTCTTTTATTTGTTAACTGGCTAACCTGAGTTCAGCTACCAACGGTCAGTTCGAAACACTGCGGTGCAATGAGTACGTAACAACCAATTCTACAGGGCGCTGCAGAAAATAATGCGAAAATGTTCAAACTTTAGTATTGGGTTAATTTGTGTCGCTAGTGACTAATTTCTGTTGAAAGTGTATTTGTTTATGTTTACTTTCAAGTGCTGCATCAAACATTCTATTTTTTTTAATATAAATTCGAATCAAAATGTTCGCGAAAAGAAGTGATCTACCGAGTTTTTGCTCCTTGAGAAAACGAAAGAGTTTACTAAGGTGGTAGGGTGCAATTTGGCAACAGTTTCCCACCATAAAAAAGTCCTGCAGGATGGTCGTAAGCAGCAGAGTCTGGAAGCGGACGTCCGCGCCTTTGCACACCGCCGCCAGATGATCCCGTCATCGGTCCGTGTAAAAATTGCTGGCAACCTCGTACGGAAACTTTGCAAAGTCCGACTATTTTTTTCTGAGAAATCCACATGCGGAGCATCATCAGAAGACCTGCATGCATCTTCCAGACCAGAGTGGAACGCCACTAGATTACGGACCGGGTCAAGGAACTGGCAGTGACTCGTTCCAAGAGATTGCTTTCTTTGTTAAAGAAGGCCAAAGATTACAATCCTGTTCTCCGACGAAAGAGACTTTCCCAGCATCGATGTTGGCGGCCAACAGTCACGCACGGACCAGTTTCATTTATACCGCAGAAAGTGGAGAATGTTCAGAAAGGAAGTGAAGTTCAAATTTCAAACAGGCATCCGGCTGGTGTCATGATGTGGTGGGACTTGGTGGTGGCCATGCGGTTTGAAAATGCCGCCTGTATTTCATTGATGCTGGAGTTAAAATCAATACCGAAGTATTATATCGGTATTTTAAAGGACCAAGTGCTTCCTGTGCTTGAAGGCCAACTTCTCCGAGGACCGAAAACGTTGTTCTACCGCAGGAGGGACCCTAGCAGTCCAGATCAACATCCGTTGAATTATTCGATTTGGTGGGCCACATGACGACAGCCACCACGCCTGCGAAGCATCACCACCTGAAATCGCCAAGTCAACCATGACACGCACATGTCGGTCTACGCACGGAGGACTACGACCGAAAGGCATGTCTACTGACCTCAGCGAACAGCTCAAAGGATGTTATTGATAAAAAATTGACTGACTACAATGAATGAATTTGTTTAGAAGGACTTTGTTAAGATAACTGCTGCTCGAGTAACATGTTGATATTATTGCTTGAATTAGTTGAAAATGGGATTTGAAGAAAATAGAATAAATTTTCGCGTATTATCTGCCAAACCCTGTATAGTAAAATGCTATCGATCGGTTTTTCATACCTACACACATGCTACGGTAAAAGCGGATCGTCCTTCTACTACGGAAAGCGGACCAGTACGAAGGCATTAATGTTCTCGGGGAAATTGATAATTTTCACTTAAGTCACATTTCTGACAGGCCGAGTGACCGATATGACAATGGCAGATCATACAATGTTTGTTTTTAATACTAAAAAGTTTGAGGATAGGTGCGCAAAACCGGAACAGAATTAACAATCAATCATTCTCTAATTGTTATTTTTATTCTGCCGTGCGATGATGGGTAACCTGTGTTAAGGTGGCGGATTCGTCCGTGCCTCTGACCTACCCACGTCAGTTGGGATGTTAGGCAAAGGTAACGCGTCCTTAGTTCGAAAGTACTACTTTACCCGTGCCCGCTCTCAATTTTGGATACTTCTATTCTATTTTCAACCTACCGTACACTGAAGGAACTTTCAACACTTTCTCTTCGAATCTTTTCATTCCACCATGCGACCATGACTGTCCCCTCTCTGGTGCCTCATGGTGATGATGCGAACAATACACTATCTAAATCAATCATTGTGATGATGTCGGTCAATAAATTTTATGAATTTAGAATTTAGATGGTGTCCGGCGGTTCCGGATCTGGGTCTAACATTCAGATTAACGCTGTTTCAGAGATCAACGCGGTCCCACCACTTTCAATAATGCTAGAGATAAAGTATCTACTACGGCATTGTCCGTCATCATTTTTTTTTCGAAGAAGTACGGCTATTGTTTTGTAATCGAGGTCGCACAAATTGTGGTGAGTTTCTCTGAAGCAATAGTCGATGCAATTCCTTTTGACAATTGACTGAAGGAAGGTATTGCATCAGGTGGCAGATCGATGCAAAACTTTCAAAGAAAAATTTCAGTTCCAAGATTAGGTGGTATCATCTGCGAATTCACTTTGGATCGTTGAAGTGGCTGCAGGATAAGTAACCTGCTATCAATATATCTTGCATCAACTCTTCCAGCTGCTGGCTTTTCATGTTTGCACAGAAAGCCGAAAAAGTGGAAAGAACATTTGATAATTATTAAATGAGGGCAGTCACGTTTCAGCAGCTTTTTTGACAGATGTGATCGAAAGCCCACAACCTTTTTTTTGTAATCGGTGCCATCGATCTACAATTTTTAACGATTGCGTTAGGTATATATGTATAGGTTTCCGGACTGCAAGATTATCTTGAAGATAACAAAAATCACGTTTGAATAATTCTGCTTCGAATAGTAAAAATAAGCATCGAACATGATTCATTTCGCGTAGAATGCATGAAAATATCTCAAACCACCATAGAAATATTTTCCACCATCAAGAACCTTCACATGCCAAATTTGCTTCCATTTGCTTGAAAAGTTCTCGAGTAATGTAGAAATGTTTGTTTTATTTGTATAGGAGCACCCGTTTCCATAGTAGGGAGGGGTCTCTGACCATCATAAAACTTCTCTAGTCGCAAAAACCCTCAGGAACAAATTTTTACGCCGATCGGTTCAGTAGTCTTCGAGTCTATGAGGGTCAGACAGACTGACAAACATACAGAAATTCATTTTTACGTATATAGACTGGCTGGAACCCGGTGCGAGATTTGCAGCGCATGCAACTGAATGAATGAAAATATAACCCTTATGTGTTCGACAAAAAAACACCTTCAAGTGATCGACAGGGTACCCGGCTACCCACCAAATTCAAATGATAATAACTCTGGCAAATATTGACCGATTTGAATTGTTTTGGCCGTTAGATTCAAAAACTCATTCGCTTTAGGGACATTATCAGCAATAACCATTTGAATTCATCTGGTTCCCGTAAATCCGGGTTACCGGTCGTCCGGTACGGAGACACAATTCGGAAAAATCCTTTTGAATTTCCGGGAATGGATGTCAAAATCTTTGGAATAATTCCTAGAAACTGTTTTCATTCTTTTGTGGGCCATATGCCGACTTCCCAAGTAGCACACTACGATCTGAATTAGTTGTAGTAACTTGAATACGACTTAGCAAGTCATATTTATGTTATCCCTACTGAATGGCAGCATGTGTGCTACTAGGGTTGTTCCGACAACGGCCATTCTGTAACAGGTGTGAAGTCTCATACCACTTGTAAACCTGCACATGCCAAATTTGATTCCATTTGCTTGATAAGTTCTCGAGTTAAGCATAAATATATGTTTCATTTGTATGAGAATCCCCCCTCTTTCATTGAGAGGAGGAGTCGCAAACCACCATAAAAACATGTATTGCCATTAAAAAACTCCATCTGCCATTTTTGGTTCCGTTTGCTCTATGATTTCTAGAATTATGCAGAAATATGTGTTTCATTTAGCGAACACCCCCTTCTTTTAAAGAACGGAGGGTTTTAAACCACCTCTAAAACATTTCTTGCTTTCTATTTACTGGTTCCATTAACTTGATTGGTTCTCGAGTTATGCAGAATTTTGTGTTTTCATTCATATGGGACCCCCTCCCCACCTTTCAGATAGAAGAGGAGTCTTGAGTCATCTAAGAAGCATATTTAGCTCAAAACTTCCTACCGGGCCAAATTTGTTGCCATTTGCTTGATAAGTTCTCGAGATAATGCAGGAAGCGGGTCTCAGACCATCATAAGAACTTTCCTAGCCCCAAAACAAATCCACTCAGAACAAATTTTTACGCCGATCGGTTCGGTAGTCTTTGAGTCTATAAGGTTTAGGCAGACTGGCAGACAGACAGACACACAGAAATTCATTGTTATTTATATAGATTATGGAATTCGTGCAAACTAATTTTCTTAAAGTTCTCCAACAAATCAGAATTTTCTCCAAGAATTACTTCAGGAATTACCTTATACTTTTTAAGTTCTTTCAGGTGTCCCCCAGGAATTCCTTTAGAATCACAAAACTGCACAAGTTCAGGGATTCCATCGAAAATTAATCGCAAAAAATTAAAAAATAAAACAGCCATTGAAATGCCAGAAGAAACTCCTGAGATAACCACTGGAGGAATTGCCAAAAAACTCCTGAAGAATCCCTATAAAAAACGCCAGAATGTCGGAGAACTCTTCATAGAATCTTCGGGATATTCTATAAAACTGTCTTAAAAAATTTATGAAGCAATAATTTAGGGTCACACACACAAACTGACTTTCAGACTGTCATCCGTCACTGTAGTGTCAGTGTAAATTATATTCATCTGCTTCGCTGAAAGTGGTAAAAAGTTGGATCCTATTCCTGAGTGATTTTGAAATGTTCTGGGATGCTTTCACAGTAGTACTGAGACACTTCCAGAGTAGTTCGAAAATGCTTCTAGAGTAATTCTAGGATTTTTGGAGGAGTTATTTAAATGCTCCCCGACTTGATCTTGAATGCTTCCAGAACAACTTTGAGAAGCTTCTAGAGTAAATCTGGCAATACCACAGGATTGATTGGGATGCTTTCAGAATAATTGAAACTTCAATAGTAGATCAGAGATGCTTCCAGACTTGGCTTTCAATGCTTCCAAAATAATGTTGATAAGCTTTCAAAGTAAATCCGGCAATACAGAATTGATTTAAATGCTTCCAGAATAAATCCGTGATCCTTCCAGGAATGCTTTGAAATGCTGCCATAGTAGATCAGAGATGCTTTCAAAGTGATTCGGTAATGTTTTTGGATGCTTCCATAGTAGTACTGAGATACCTCCAGAGTTGTTCTATGACGCTTCCAGAGTAGTTCTGGGTTGCTTCCAGAATAGTTCTAGGATTTTGTGAGGACTTTCATTGGATACACACGACTTGTTCATGGAGTTACCAGAATGTTGCTAAAATGTCTCCAGAGTAAGTCTGGTAGGCCTGGAGGGTTTATTGGGATGCTTCCAAAATAATTCTGAGTTACTACAAGGAATGTTCTGGAGTGCTTTAATAGTAGATAAAAGATGCTCCCAGAGGGGTTCGGGAATGATTTTGAAATGTTCCGGGCTGCTTCCACAGTTGTAGTGAGATACTTCCAGAGTAGTTGTAGGATGCTTCTAAGGGAGTTCTAGGATTTTTGGAGGAGTTTTATTGAATGCTTCCTGACTTGCTCTTGGATGTTTCAAGAATAATTTTGAGATGCTTCCAGAGTAAATCTGGAAAGCCTACAGAATTGATTGGGACGCTTCCAGAATAATTCCGTGTTACTTCCGGGAATGTTCTGGAATGCTTCCATAGTAGATCTAATATGCCTGCAGAGTGATTTGATAATGATTATGATATGTTTTAGGATGCTCCCACAGTTGTACTGAGATACTTCCAGAGTTGTTCTGGGATGCTTCTAGAGGAGTTCTAGGATTTTGGGAGGAATTTTATTGAGTGCTTCAAAAGTGCTTTAAGAATCATTTTGGAAAACCTTCAGAATGATTCTAGTAAGCCTACAAGATTGAAAAGACAAGCCTTCAAAACTGTTTGAGTTGCTTCGACAACAATTCTGAGATGTATCCATATATATGCTAAGATGTTTCCATAATAGTTTTGAGATACATCAAGATTGGTTGGTTGGATTAATTAAAGATATAAATTGAATGCTTCAGGAAGCTGTTCCAGGCTACTTCCAAGATTATTTTGGAATGCTTTCAAAATGGTTCTGATGCCTCCGTAATTTATCTACGATGCGTCCAAAGTTGTTCTGAGGCACTTCCAGAGAAGGTCTAGGATTGTTAAGGATTGGTCTAGGTTTTCATTTTATTAACTCATTTGACGTCAAACAGCAGCAGACCGGTTTAATTGAATGCTTTCAACTGTTATGCGATGATTCCAGCATAGTCCTAGGATGCTTTCGATAATATCCTGTACAGATTCCAGAATAAATCGTGGATGCCTAGAGAGCAATTCAAAACATTTTCTCTGAATTGTTCTTGGATGCGTCAAGTTAAGTTTAGGGATGCCTCTGTGATTTATTAAGGATCGTCTTTGATGCATCCAAAGTAGCTCTGAAATGCCTCCAGGCTACCTCTGATACGCCAACAGAATTTATTTGAATGCTTCCAGAAAATTTCAGAGGGCTTCCAGAGTACTTTTGGACTAATTTGGAAAGTGTTCTAAAATTCCACCACAGATGTTTTAAGATGCTTCAATAGTTGGCCTGAGATGCCACAAAAGTGGTTTTGGGATGAATGTTTTTAGGAATGTGCTGAAATGATTCTTAAATTGTTCTCATAAGCATCTAGGGTAATTCTGGAGTCATGAGTAGTGATCTAGGATTTTAATCTACTATTTCCAGAAGTGCTTCTAGGTTACCTCCAAGATTATCGGGGAAAACTCCCAAATTGGTTCTGACATGCATTCAATGAAATTCTGGGACGCTTCCGTGATTACTCTGGGGTGCATCCAAAGTAGTTCTGATGCATTGACAGTTTAGTTCTGGGACCGCTAAGGAGTGATCTAGGATTTTAATTGAATACTTCAAGAGTGATTCTAGGTTGCTTTCAATAATATCCTGGGAAGCTTTCAGAATAGTTCTAGGATGCTTTCAGTGCAATTCTGAAATATTAATTGAACTGTTCTGGGAAGCTTGCATTTTTTTTCTGAGATGCTTCCAAAATGATTCTGGAATATTTTAAAAATGATGTGGGATGCTTCCACAGTAGTTCTGAAATTCTTTAAGAGCTGGTGTGGAAGGTTTGCTGAGTAGTTCATGAATGCTTCCAGAATTATTCTGGAATGATCCCAGATGTGTTTGGAGATGCTTCCAGGGTAGTTAGTTTTTTATTTTATTTTCCGTCGGCGTATTTCCTCACATGGTGACAATCACCGACGCCAAGAAGACGACTGGCACCACCTGGACCCTACTTATCGACTCATGAATATGAGCAGGGACCAACGGCTTTACTTCCCTTCCGAAGGAAGACGTGTCAAGATTTTTTCGCCACAAAAAAAACACCGACGTCGACTGGGATTGAACTCAGACCCACTGGGGTGCCAAGTAGCAGTCACGCTTACCACCACACCACCGATGCCGGTAAAAGTTATTTTTTATATATGAGGTTCTTGAGTGGACAAGCAATTGCCAAAAATCTTAAATATCTTTGTTTATCTCAAAAATCTGTAATCGTACAGATATCTGTAAAAAAATTAAAAAAAATCTATGTCAATCAAGTTAAATATGTGCATGTGGCAACCCTGCTATGGGGGAAAAGGAGTTAGCTGGTCTGACCGAAGAGTTAGTATGTTGGGTGTATTCGATGAAACCGGGCGTGCGAATTTGGGATAAACACCACGTGGAAAAACACAGTAGTGAATTACCGCCATTGAGAATGCAGTCGCTACTCTGGTCGCCATTTCGGTAGCTAAACCGTTCACCTCATTTGTATTTGAGTAGTCATCGCAGCCGCCATTCCGATGACCAAAGCAGTTACCACTACAGCCATCACCTGACCGCCATTCTCATCGCCATTCCAGCCACCACGCCGGATATTAATCCAGAAGCGATTCCGATCGTCACTCTTATCGGCTGCCGCTAGTTTGCTAGTTGAAAAAGACCTCAACCCTCCCAATTTTCCTCAATTGCGGCCAATCAATAAATATTGGGCAATTGGTAAGCGGAAAATGAAAAAAAAAAAACTGGAAATGTGTCTCGTGATGTTGCAGAGATGAAGACATGGAAAAATAAAATGGCCACTTAAATTGCGAACAGAGTTTTGAAAAGATGATACGAGTTATTTCAAGGATAGTTCGTCATTTCATCAAAACAAAAATGGAACTAGGCTGTAAATTTTTTTTCCTGAAAGTGTCATTAAAACCATTGAATTTGACAGACCAACTGGTTTATTTCATAATTGCTTCCAGATATTCAGTGAATATCAGTGAAAATCCAAATCGAAAATCCTCTCATTTTGCACCACCTACCTAATGGAAAAGCCGACAAAAGATGATGCATACAATATTAATCAATCGTTATCCGTGTGAAAAGAAGTTCCGTCGTTCTGACACGAACTCTCCCCAACCTGCTCATCATCTGCCGTAGTGACGACCCTTTTTTTCCGTACATTACACGTGCTTTGCATTTCCGGCAGTCATTCATCAGTTTAGCACCTTTCCGCTTAGGGAAACGCCACAAACGCCACATTACAACGCAAATCTGCCTCCTACCACTCCCCGTCGCGTCAGGAGAAAGTTTTAATGAAAAAGATTACTCCCCCTTCGCTTCCCCCTTTTCCAGACACCTCTGCTCGGTTGTTGCAAATAATTAGCACTGCAGTTTCGATTTGTTCCGGATATCCGCCGGCGGTGCGCGCCAACAATGAACGACAACAATGACTGAACTCCACGTTGCATGACGGCACGCAAGCCGAAGCCACGGTGTGTGTGTGTTTGCAAATTGAAAAGACTAAAAGGAAAGTTTGCAATTATGAAAATGTCTACATGGGCAATGGGAAGCCATTTTTTGTTATTTTTTGCTTGCATTACTTATATTTCAAGCTGGCGAGTGCGGCAGGAGTAAGTCCGATTGACAGAGCCTCGATAATAGTTTTGACATCGGGCTTGAGTTTGTAATCCTCCGCCGCCTGACGAGAGAACAACGACGACATCGATTCAGAGGTGACAGTTGCCTTTATTTAAAACAGAAGAAAAGAAAAAAACAACAACCATTGTCTGTGGTAGAGAAGGTGATACGTGTTATAATCTCATTATGGGTGAGCCCTTTTATTCCTGGAGGCCGAGCATGCAAATTTAATTTGTCTGATTAGGTTTCAGGGGTATGCTCCATTTAGCCGGAACTGGGGCACATGTTGCATCATCAAATCAGATGGTAAATTTCGTTTTGTTCGTCCAAAGACAATGGAGATGTAAAATGTAGAAAAGTATTAAATTTTGTTCTGATTGGATTCGAAACGACTTCGCAGTCATCGACACATTAATCACGAAAAAAATTCCGATTGTTTTCTGCAAGTGACAGATTTGTGCTTTGCCCGCTGCTTTTATTAGCACGAAACGTGCAGAAGCCACAAATCAGAGCAGAAAGCATGAACATTCCCCATCCACTTCCTGAATGAGTTCAAAAGTTTGATGGGGCGACAAGCGATGGAATGGGGACGCGTTGGTGGCGGAGGAATACGATAAAACGTTCGTCTCTTTTTCCTATTTTTATCATTTTCCCCTTTCATCCCATTGAACTTTGAATAGCGTGAACTCCTTTTTTTCTGCGCTGCGACTCTTCCGCTCTTGGTGGGATTTTTTCTCTGCCGCGTTTGGTTTGTGTATTTGTGGTTGCATCTGTGCGATGGGTGGAACCGAATGCCGAAGCATTTCCGCATCTGGTATGCATTTAATTCGTTGGAGCTTTTCCGGTGGCTCCGAACAAGAGGCGACAAAGATGATGTGTTGCAGTGACTGTTCAAGCTGTGTTTAATGACGATTGCAGTAAACTGTACTGAAGTGTTTGCAAGTTTTGATTGTTGGGATTGTTGGGTTAATGTTCAAATTTTGTAAAATTGAGTTGGCAGAAGGACTGAAATAGTTTTCGCGTGTTGTAATAATATGATACTAATATAATAATAATAATAATTTGACCAAATCTTGACTTTGAGCTGATGTTCAAACGGATTTTTGCGTTTAACTCCACTAATTTCTGCACAGTAGCATGACTACATTTCTCCGTGGCAGTCTTCCAAATGTTTTCGAACTGGTCCATGTTATGAACAATCATGCCATCTTTTTTCAGGATTCTCTTGAATATTTCACAAAAACACTAAATTGGGCGAAGCTGTGCACAGTTCGGTGCAATGATGTCCTTTTCCGTAATCGATATGGTTTTCCTCCAACCGTTCAATCGTCGAACGAATAATAGAAGCACCACGAGAGAAGGGAGTTTGAAAAAACTTACACTTGAAACTATTTGAATATGTAAAAATGTTCTCGGCGATTGCTGTACAGCATGAGTCCTAGAGCAACTTGAATTGACCTAACAATCAATAGTAGAAATTGCAAGAAAACGCTTTGTGTGTTTGTGGAGATTTTCAAATAATATACGTAATGGCACTGAACCATTGTCTCATTGCTGAGGAATATTTCTTAGGGTACAACATAATATGAGTTACATCATGCATTGATATTTTGATGACCACCGTAGTCGTCATGCTAGTAAACAATTATACATTTGTCATTTTGTGGCTCTAATTCTCAATTTTAGATGGTCGAAAAATCGCATGTTTGCACAAAATCCATCTATTTGCAGGAAATCTTGTTAATCTTTATCAATCTGTTACAGTGCACACATCTGCACGCAACAAAGCAAAAAAAATGCTTGCATCCAGTGATGTCCATATCCTCAGTGTAAAGAGAGATTTTAGTTTTTCCACACACTCTTCCGTTCCGTTCCGAGAAGAGAGAACTTTTCTCTCTTGTTTATATTCACTGCCATGTTTGCATGCTGGTAGCGCATGTGAGTGAAAAAAAAATGGTTTATATTCACTCAACACTCGATCGCTCTCGAGTGAGAAGAAAAGTTCTCAAATTCACAGAAGCGAATGCAGATAAATTCCCTTACGCGTGCGCCCCAGTGAGCTCACTGGCGTGGGCTCTTCTGCTAATAAGGAGTGTATCGAATATTAGCTATCCACATACATTTGCGTTGTACGCATGTATTTGTGATGGTTTTTTATGCTCTGAACACTGCATGCTGTGCGTTTGACTGTCAGCTTTCTTTTGTTTACTTGTTTGTGCGGTTCAAATTCTGCGTTTTCAAAATGTCGCGTATTGAAAAGGAAGTGAAAATTAAGGATCTGGACACATGGCTAAGTGAGAAGGGTATTACTATGCGAAAATTGGCGAAGCGGTTTTCAATTCATCATGCGAGTGTTAAAACCATCATTAATAAGTTTGGGGAACACTATTCTTTGGATGAGCTACCAGGAAGAGGCAGAAAACCCGGTTCTTCCAATTTGGCCAATAAAACAGGTGATTTGGCCAATAAAACAGGAACGAGATTCGGAATTATCCAGCGTATCAAGAGGCGAAACCACCTGAAGACCTACAAGAAGCAGAAAATCTCGAAGCAAAGTGCAAAACAGAAGAAGCGAGCAGCAACAAGTGCCTGGAAATTGTATTCGCGTCTTTTGCAGCGTCCGGATGCATGCGTTTTGATGGACGATAAGACCTATGTAAAAGAGGACTCAAAAACCCTTCCAGGTCCACAATACTTTACTGCCGTCGTTGGGGAGGGTGTGAGCGATGCGGACAGGTCGATTCAAGTGGAGAAGTTCGGTCGAAAGGTACTGGTATGGCAAGCAATATGTTCCTGTGGTTTGAAGTCAACCATTTTTTACACTACCGGAACTATAAATGCGGAAATCTATCGATCTGAGTGTCTCCAGAAGAGATTGTTGCCTTAATAGTAGAAGCATAGTACACCTCCACTGTTTTGGCAGGATTTAGCGTCGGCTCACTATGCCAAAACCACTCTCAATTGGCTTGCGGTAAAGGGTATAGATTTCGTTTAGAAAAATAACAATCCACCAAATTGCCCTCAGCTTCGACCCATTGAACGTTACTGGGCAATCGTGAAAAGGGTCTTCAAGAAGACTGGTAAGGCAGCTGGGAACATGCAGGAGTTCAAAAAAATTTGGGCTCAAGCGTTCAAAAAATGCGATGCAACACTTGTCCGGAACTTGATGAACAGCATTCGATCCAAAGTTCGAAAATTCGTGAAGGAATAACTTAAATTTCATCCGGTCTTCATTATGTTCAAGTTTAACCTCGTGCAATAGAGGATCAATTTTTTGTTTGAATAAAATATCGGTTTTCAACATAATTTGAAAGAAAGTTTGTGGATAGCTTATTTCCGATACACTCTATATACAGCAGTGGTTGCAAATTCGCTTTGACGCTCCATAACAAAGAAAGAAAGAAGAATATTTCTTACCGCTTCCTTTTTTCGGACATATTTTACAACTCACACAACGTTTTCATCACAAAAAGAACGAATCACAGAGTTCCCTTACAAGTGTACGCGGCAGCAATCTCAGGCGAGAGCACTTGGGTGAAGACAAACGAGAGCACACGAGAGCGGTCGTTTAAAAGAGTGAGTGGTTCACTCACTCCATGGCATTCCATAACAGGTGCACACGGCCAACCGTTTCAACTCAGTTTTAAGTCGTTTTTGACTCACTTTCGTCAAAAGTGGAGTCACTCAAGTTTGAGTAAATGTTACTGCCATTGACAAGTCGACAAATCAATAACATCGACTCACATCAGATGGATGTTTTTGATTTGTCGACTTGGCAATAGCAGCAACATTTACTCAAATTTGAGTGGCTCCACTTTTGACGAAAGTGAGTCAAAAACGACTCCGGAATAATTGTTTACGACGGATGTACGAAATTTATGTTCATTCAAAAGTTTTATTAAAATAATTTAAAGATTTTGGTTCGAGTGTGGCACGATTCAAGCAATGCTCAAAAAAATTATCTTAAATTTTTTTGATGTTTTATTCCATCTGTGGACTGTTAATCCGCAGTAAGCTTGTTGCCGGAAAAATAGGCGGAATTGGTGACTGAGCTCTGAATGGTATAGGTCTAAGTCGCTGTTCAACCGTTTCACATTAAGAAATAATGAATTCTGAGTGGCTGATCGATAGCGACATCAAATACTTGCGTTTTAAAGAGACTTTGGGCAGGCTTGGGAGCTTCAAGAAACTTGACGCTGTGGGCTGATAACTCACATTGTTTTTGAATAACTAGAAGTGAGAAGAAAAATTGGCATTTTCCATTTAATTCCAACTACCTTTATTGCTTATTATGTCAGATACGGGTATTCCGTCTACAGTGTGCAGACTTCTTCAGTGTCGTGTACTAATAACTTGACTTAGTTCACGACACTAAGAAGTCTGCACATTGTAGACTACATACGCGTATCTGTCAAGATTAGCAGAGGTAGTTGGAATTAAATGGAAAATACTATTTTTTCTTCTCATTTCTAGTTACAGGTATTCCACTAAACAGCTCACACTTTCTAGGATTCAGCTCTGAGTAGTTTACATGAAGCATTTCTATGATCTGGGTAGCCCCCACAGCTTTGAGTTGCTTCTTGTGACTAAGCTCTGAGTGGCTTTGTACAGCATAAGATAGCGTAGAAAATTCAATGTTTCTTTTTATCTGTGTAGAGAGCTGCATTTTCTGATAAAACTATTGATGTCGTCAAAAAGCGGCCACAGACCTTTCTTGTCAGATGTATCACTCATTTTTATATATTTTTCCTTGAAAGATTATGAATTTCTGATGACGTCAGCGTTTACAACTTTTTTTCTATGCATTCCTCATTTTGTTACAAAAATTTGAAAAGTGGAAATTGTTCTACACTTGGCTTTATTTGGCGAAGATAGGCTGCAGCGTCATCTTTGCGGAGCGATCTGAAAGTAATGTGATTATAACAAATGTCATCATTTTACATTTTGAACAACTTCGCTGAAGACGGCAACTCTCTAGAGCCTCATTTGGAAAAGGTTGACTGCAGCGCCAACTGCTCGGCACAATTTGGAACTAGTTTGCTAATGTCAAGTGGCTATATTTTATTCTCAAAAACTTTTCCCAAGTCGGCAACTCTCTAAAGCTTCACTTTACAAGTATAAACTGCAGTGCCATCTCTGCTTCAAACTCTGGAACTAATCTGAGAATATTTAATGACTACATTTTGTATACCAAACAACTTTTTCGAAGACGGAAACTAATTTTGCAAAATTAAGTTGCAGTGCCATCTCGGAAGCATTATTTCCAACTAACAAAATATTAACAAAAGACGATTCGTTACGTACTGAGAACTTTTTCTCAAGACGCCAATTCTCTCCAATGAGTCCGGAATGTTTTATCTGCGTTTCTGTTAGCACAGCTAAACTAAAATTTCCTTCCATTTGTAGCAGATTCCCGGGGGACAATGATAGCGGAACCAATTTTTTTTTTGTTCCAATGCGTTTTTCAAGTTTAAATTTCAAAACTCTACGAAGGGTTTAAAACCGGGCAATTTTGACCCTAATGTCTTATGCGTCACTTTTTTTTGTACAACCACCTTTAACTGATTTTGTTTTAAATATGTCAATGCAAAATCAAGAATTCCTTGAAATATTAAAAATCAGAAAATTTCAGCCGGATTGGTTCAAAAATAAAAAAAGATAGTGTGCATTGAAGTTACGCCATGGGTCAGAATTGACCCTAATATCTTAGGAAGGTTAAAAGTGCAGATTGAGCTTTGAAAGATCATTCCTGGCGTTCAAACGAATTTTGCGTTTTACTCCACTCATCAATTTCTGCAAAGTAGCCTGACTACATTTTTCCGATCGAAGTAGGTCGCGCTTCGGGACTGACGTGTTTCAGCTTGTTGTTTTTTTTTCGAGAAAAATTTGATAGTGGAAATTGATGAGTAGTGTCAAACGCTTTTAATGATTATTCATAAAGTAGATTACGGTCGACCACGAGGCTTTCGGGTGATGTGGAAACAAAGCTTCCCCACTGGAGACGGAATTCCGGACATACATGTACTGCCTTGCGACAGGAAGAGCTCGTGTTCACTCGAAGATATTTGGTTCATTGTCTTGGAGCGAACTTCTCAAGAACAGGATGTAATCTGAAGGGCTACTCTGGTTGCTCGATGTTACAACCACAGCAACGAAATGTTCTGGAAATCCAGCTTACCATTTTATCCTTTTTGCAGTGTGATTTTTAAGGCCTGTGTCGAAAGCAGTTCGAAGGGAATTGTCTCCGCTTCGGCCATGACTGAGTTGATCGGGCTGGTCACGAAGGCTCCATAGCTGAACCGAACCATTCGGGGGTAGACTGGGGTTTGAAAGTTTGCTTGTCCTCCTCAGCTCACAGGTCCAACTCCGTAGATGTTCGATTACCGTGTGGATGTTTGGCGCCGATCATCTGTAGGATCCGTAGTCGAGATTCACATGCTTGCTTTACCGCTTTGCAGTGTGGCTTGAACGTCAACGTTCAGTCCAGCGTGACACCTAGGATCCTCAGACGGTTGGTCTTCGGGACGGGGGTGATCTCTTGCGCCAATGGTGATCCCTTGCGCCGACTCTTGACACAAGTGACTTCGTAGCGGATATGGCGAACCTCACATTTTTTACCCACTTGTCCACAGCTTTGACAGTGGCCTTCATTTTTCGGCGCAACCCCTTTTGCACGTCGGATCACGAGGAGGATGTCGTCCACGCACAAAAGGATATTGACTTCGAGGGGCAGCACATGGAAAAATGGCTGCATCGCAACGAGGAATAGGGTCACAGACAAATACGGAACCTTGTGGCATTCCAATCTCCAGCGGGTATTCACGAGACATGTGTCCCTCTATGGACTCCTGTAACGTGCTTTCCGAGAGGAAACTCTGTGGTAGATTCAGCATTCGACCACGTACACGCCAAGACTTCATGTTTCGCAATATAACGGGTCGCCAGGTACGCGTTTGACAGGTCCAAGGACGCAATCAGGCAGTGTTCGTCGGTGGTAGGTAGGTGGTTTCAAGCTCGGCAAAATACGTGTCTTTGCCACGTCCTGTGCGAAAAGCGTGCTGTCTTTTGTCGAACATTCCTTTCGACTCTTGCTCGGCAATTTGCCGTCTATTGATGATCCTCTCGAGGAGCTTCGCCATGCTGGAAGGCATTTGGTTCAGAATTACGGTAGTTCAGCTTCGGTATTTGAACGACGATGTCATTCCGCCAGCTGGCGGGAAACTCGCCACTGCACCAGATTTCGTGCAGCAGCTTGAGGAGTTTCGTTTTCACAGACAGAGGAAGACGTTGTAGTAGAGGGACCGAATCTTGGCCTGTTTAGGCGCCTCGCACTTTGCCCAGGGATCACAGAAGTTCGCTCAGGGTGAGGAAATGTTATACACATCAGCGTTGTGCTGCGGAAACATCAATGGACCGTCGTTAGCTGATCGCTCCTGCCATCTGGAACTGTGGAGGGTAGCTGGAAGTCGTCGATCTTACGCAATGAACACTGTTGTGGCACGGTGCTGAATATACGGCACCGGTGAACCATGCAAGTCAACTTTGCGAGAAAACAAGAATATACACACTTAGAAAATTTTCACAGTATTCGGTAATTTTTACCGAACTTTCAACAGCTGAACGTCTCGGTAATCCAGATTCACCGGATTTCGGTGAAATTTTACAGTATTCCGGTAAAATTACCGGAACCGGAAGATACTACCGAAGTCCGTTAAATTGGATTACCGAACTGTTCAGCTGTTGAGAAGTTCGGTAAAGAATAACCGAATACTGTAAAATTTTCTAAGTGTGTAGTGATTATGATGAAAGAAGAACAGGTGAAATGAGATGTAAGAGGAAAGAAATACTGAAGAAAAATATGAAGAAGAAAAAAATAATAGAAGCTATGATTTAACAACCGCTCTGTACATAAATGCACAAGAATGTGTAAAGTGTAGTAAATCAGCCGGCGTCAGTGGTGTAGTGGTAAGCGTGACTGCTACTTGAGTACCCCAGTGGGTCTGGGTTCAATCTCAGGCGACGTCAGTGGTTTCGTCTTTCTTCAAAAGGAAAAACCGTTGGTTCCGTCATATTCATGAGTCGATAGGTAGGATCCAGGTGGTGGAATCGTCCTCAGGCGTTGGTTACTGTCACCATGGAAAAAAATAAGCCGACGGAAAAAAAGTGTCGTAAATAAAC
>JASCZW010013890.1:0-24307 GCA_034211315.2 Aedes japonicus | reverse complement strand
TCACACACATCACACATATCACAGATCACACACACAAGATTTCACCATTTGATGCAAAAAATATTTGTTTTTCAAATTTTTGTCAGTTAAGTTAACTTAAAGCCGTACCAAGGACAGGGATTAACAGGCTCATAAATGGGCCTGTTTGTCTATGGATGGGCCTGTCTCATTTTGCGATGCCAAATGAAGCGGTATTTGCTTTCTGTCATGGGGCCTGGCATACCATTTGTATTGCTTTGGCTTGGTCAATGTACCACAAATTGACGGCAAAATTCACACTTGGGTGATGTCTGGCATATGCTTTATCAGCCATTCACAATGGTTAAGGACATCTACTACATGGGCCGATGGACTCTTTGCTGTGCCAGCCGAGCTACTTGAATATGAATAAATTGCAAATTTGCGATGACATAATTTTACTAATAACACCCTTACGTTATTGACAACAGGCCATGTTGGGAACATACAAGAAAATATGTCCTCATCACAATTCACGAGTTTCTGCAAAAGCATTGTTACCAGCCATGTGAACAGTTGGCTCGGTAACGTGTAATCTGCCTTCTGTACATCCAGACTGCATTACTTGCTTTTTCGATTCAATCAAGCCGGGCCTCTAGATCGCCTGAAGACGTGTATCATCTGTCTGGGGCTTATCCAGTGAAACATGATGCCCCAAAAGTTCAAGAACCGGGAAAAATTACGCGAAAGTGAACAACCAAAAGGTGAAATGGGCCATTAAGTCTCAATTGCTGCGGACAGCATCGGTCATCCCAGCAACACAGTTTTGTTTATTACTGCCAAATTGATGACACGGTACATGCAGCTGAATGAAGGAGTTAGGGATAACATAACATCCCCTTACCCTATTTATCGATTTGTTCCACTTACAACCTTCCGATCCACAGTCAAGCGCTGGTCAATAATTTGCAAATACAAAATTCGGTATTTTTAGTTTCTTGGCAAGATTGCGTACGGATAAATACGGATTTTGTAGTCGTTCATACAAAATGCGTCTGCGCACGTCACTTGATTCGACACCATTTTACTGAATGTAGCAAGAATGGTAACATGTTGTACCACGAAGTTAAATTGAGAGGTTCAGTTGTCATAGAGGTGAAATAATTCAAAATCAACACTGAAAGAAACGTGTCCGAAATTTAACGTGGACAGGCTTTACGTTGCTGAGTCTTTCATAAAAAGTTGTATTTCTCATATATTGAGTTTTGTGCACAAGGGCAGCATATGAAGGTTAGTAAGATGGAAGCATATGTAGGCTAGTATAGGAAATCCCAGTCACAAATATGATTTCTCGAAGTATTGCAGTATTTGCACTCCTTGGGGTAAATTGAAATAAGTTCACAAGAAAAAGAGTGATACAAGTTTTGCCAAGCTGAAAAATCCTAGCGTTATCTTCTGAAAAGCCTGAAAAAAGACGAGTGAAACTTATGCGATCTTTTAGGGGTTGCGCGGTATTTTGCTCTGCTGAGAGATACTTCCAGAACCGGGTGTTGGTTTACGAGATAGACAACGTTGAAGAATAAGACGGAAGTTTGGTAATAAAAAAGTTCCATTCTCTGGATCGGAATGCACAACAGAGTGCGTGTTTTAACGTGTGATCGTTGGTTCTGCTGAAGACATCGTACACAGAAAAAATAATTAATTTTAACAAGCGCGTAAAATTTCCTCGTTTAATTCCAAGCCAAAGAAGGCGTAAACAACGTATTTGGTTGTAGTCTTTGATGAACCATGTCAACGAAAGTTTGCAATTTTTCATACAATTGGCTTGATTCAGGCGTTAATATTATCCCATTATTTTCTGCCAAATCTAGGCATCTCCTTTATGTGCATTAGATAACGCAGAAAATGCAATGTTTCTTTTTATCTGTGTGCTACAGATATATACTCAAAACACATTTATTTCACTAGCCGATACGAAACAGTCCATTCAATAGCGCTTAAGGTGAAACTGGAGGGAATCCTTTTTCCATATTATTTCATAGGTTAGGGTTAATTAATATCACTTCAACGATTTTTTGAGTCAAAAATCATAAACAAAACAAAACAACAAGCAACGCTCAAATTATAACCAATGTATGCTCCAGTGGAGCAAACGATTCTTGAAAAATTTCACGCGTGGAGTCCCAATAGTATTTGGAAGTTTGAAGCTCAGAAAATTTCCGAAGCGATAGGGACTTGATCCCGTATGTCCTTAAGCGCAGCAATCGGTTTTCCCACATCACACTACAGCAAAACTGATCTTCTTTCTACAGGTAAACGGATCAATATACGAGGGATTCATGTACTTGGGGGAAATCCATCATTGCTACTCAAGCCCTTCTGACATGCCAGTATCTGATCATGAGAATGAATCATGAGGTGTTTGTTTTGATTAACTAAAAGTACAAGGATAGGCAGATCAAAATCCGTAACGTAATTAAGAATCGATCCTTTGATATGATGTGCGCACATAAATTGCTTGAATTTAGACAGGTGTTCTCTAGATTTTGGTCTTATTCAGGATCGTATTGCGAGACAACTCGCGCCACCGCCACCGAAGAATGCGGAACCGATAGAAAGTTTACAATGATCTTTCAAAGCAAAGGAAAGGCCAGCTTCTCATCTGCTCGTTTGAAACAAGTTTCCAAGCTATCCGATTCTTCCACCGCGATGTCCTTGCAGATGAATGCCGTCCCCAACTAATCAAACTCATTTTCGATGGCTTTCCTGATAAAAATAACCTCCAAACGAACGATATCACAAATCCTCCAACCATTTATTAAATGGTTTGGATGATACACCAAATAGACGTTAAGAAAAATAACCATACGAAATTTATTAGGGTTGTTTCTCTCCGATGTCACAAAAAAGTCGAATATTGTTTAGTAATCAAGTTGAACTTCTTCCACAATGTGTGCAGCTCGTTGAGGTGAACGCTCGATACAGCAGACAGAACTGGATCGTTCAATCGCTCAAACCGCTTAACGATCTGTTAAATTAACTCATACCGAGTTGCGAAAGCTTCGCATATTGGGTAGAAAGCCTCCTTCCTAGCTTCTTCGGGTGTTCCTGGATCTAAGCATTTCTCCTGCTGCAATATATTTCTTGACTTCTTACGAAGATAGCTTTTCAAAATTCGAAACTCCAAAATCTGACACGTGTCTTAGGTAATCATCCTCACAAATATTTGCAAGGAGAACCATTACACACTGGGCCAGAATGAAAGATTAGCAGGAATAAATTATTTTCACCAAGAAGATGCAACTTTAGAACAAAATTGTCTTCTGCAAAGTTGCAGCTTATAATTAGGGTTTAAATTTGATATCAGTTTCAGCTAGGGTGGTCCTTGAAGATATTTTTTTTATTTTATTTTATTTTATTTTATTTTATTTTATTTTATTTTATTGACGTATAAGGGGGCGAGGCGCCAGGTCACCAGTTTGAGTACAAGAACTCTAACCTTACATAATACATCAGGGGATAGTTGAATGGGCTACGCAACGTTTCTTCCCATGGGGGATTTGAATTTTGCGGGATACACTATTAGTGCACACTAGAAGTGTACAATGATATTGCATCACTACCCACAGGATTGGGGAGGGGGGGGGGGGTGATAATTGTTGGTATGTAAGGCTGTAGGGAGAAGAGTATACATCAGTCATTTGCAAATATAATCAATTACCTTGTGATTAATTGTCAACGATATCTTCCAAAATACCTGTTTTGCTTGATATTACTATAATTCAGAGCTTGCTCTCTCGTTTCAAGATGAAATTTTGCTTCTTGTTTCGCGAGTTTGTCTTGAAATTTGTTTTGAGTTCTTCAGCAAAACTTCTTTTTGATGACAAGGTAAATCGTCCATTGTCGATGCGCACCTTAAAAGCTTTTTAAAATATTGAGAGGGATAATACATTTATTACTTATCTTATTTTTAACTTGCGTCTGTTGATTAGTTCACTCGTTCCTTGGAGTGTTTAGTTAGAACCAGAGATTTTTCGTTCAGTTTCGGGGGCTTTGTCTTGAATTTTATTTGAAATTCTTCAACAGGACTTCCTCTTGATGACGTAGTATATCGTCAATTGCCGATCCGCACTGTAAGAGCTCCGTTTTGCTTCAAAACTAAGAATGAAGTAAGCAAAATCGCCTCTCGGTAGAAAGCTTTGATACAAGCATAGCATCTTGGGTTACCATTTCCATTTTCATCTCATCTCTTAGCAATTCGCGCAACTTGAAAACGAAAAATCGACGCGTAACCATCGGATTTCTAACTTTTTATTTAAATTTAATGTTATTTTTTTTTGGAAGTTGAAAGTAACTAAATAACAAAAGGAATAAATTGATTCATACATCAAACTCCTATAATTCCGAATATTATGAATAATGGATCATGAGATGAATAATGGAACAGGTTCCCTTATGTGATAATGCTTTCCAAAAGTGCGCTAGGTTGTGATAATAAACTATGCAGGTTTTTCAACTGCGTTTATATGATCAAGTGCAACATTCCAACTATTCGCAAATCCTGTACTTGACCATCGATCACTATCTCAGTATAACAATGTTTGTCGAAAGGACGTACTGGCGGATTTTCAGAAGCATTTTTGGGCTGCATTATCACTGATCTGGCAACACTAGTGTGCTTCTTTCCAAAATGGTAAAGAACCAGACCAGCCCTGGGACCTGGTAGTTGAAGTTAAACTACCTCAAGGTTTTGCCAGAGCCCAGGGAGCTAGGAGTGGTCCTTGAATATATTGAAATAAAAATTCTATCTTTCACATTTCTTGACATAAAAGCAATACAATGTTGTTCCTTATTAAATTTAAAGCAACTTTACTGCAGGAACCATAGTCGTAGATCTTTTGTGTCATTAGTTATGATCATTTTAACGGTTAAGAGTAGGGTGGCCCTGAAAAAAATAGTATTTATACAGTTTTTTTTTTTTTGCATTACCAGACTGTTTGTTTGGATAATACATCGTGGTTGATGCTATTGTAATGGGCTTTTCTCTTTTTAATTCTATCGAGGTTTCATCTCAAAATATCCGGAAAGGACTAATTATTTTAATTTGATTAACATATTTTGTACAAAAAATCACTGTATGTATTAATTTCTTTTTCTCGAAGCCTGTATGAGCTTCCCTTTATGAAGACTATATGCCTCTTCATGAATTTAAAAATCTGAATTTTTGAGGTTACAATGCCCAATCATGTCCCTGAATCTATTGCACATGTTCTCTGCAAGTTCCTCTTTCCATCAGCTAATCGTAAAAATCAGTATCGACCGCAAAATTTCAACAAGTTAAAAAAAAGTCTGGCAAGTACAAAATTCGTTTCATTAGCATCCAATTATCTGTAGATCAATTTACACAATTAAGGTACTTCAAATTGGTATAACTTGGAACATTATTCCAATAAAACATCATTTTGCTCAGAACACATCACTAATGCCTTCCAGATTATCATAGGTCAGCATAACTACTGATTTCAAGTTTATAATTAACCTGAAAAATCCTTAATCAATCTAATATTCTAATTGAAAACTTATGGTCGTAAGCATATTCACACAAGTGGTATTTTGTTTAATTATTTTGTTTTCCTTAGCTGTCAACATTTTCACGTTACGGAAACTTAAATATTATAGATATCTTTGCCAAGAGCGTTATGTGGAGTACTAGCACTTAGAGTACTAGCAAATGATTGAAGAATTCAAAAACCGTTATTATCAAACCATTCAGAAATTTTCAGCACTTAAAAAAATCTGAATGCTAGCAAGACGTGAATAAAATGGCAGCCTTCTTCACTTTTAAATGACGCACTATACTTTTGCAAAATTTAAAATTTTGGTACGTTTTTGGCATGTGCGTTTATCATAAAAATTAACACATTGCAAATATTAGTTTTTTATTGAAATATGGTGATTTATTCGCCATTGCCATCAACAGTTAACAAAAATCAAGAATTTTATTTTTTGAAAAGACATACATTCATGATACCATTTAACCTCAAATTCTTCCAAATTCACCTGAGTATTTATATACAAAAGAGACCTCTTATCTTTGTCATTCATATGCAATTGTATTCGCATCCCCGTTTTTCCCACTTTAAAAAATAATGTTATTTGAAAAAAATCGTAATTTTCGGACTAAAATCACGATATCATTTGAACAAATGTTGAAAATTACGTTTTTTCTTCATCAAAGTGTGTATTTAAACAAGTTCTAAAAGTTTGTTCAAAACACCGTTTTCATAAAACTTAAAATGAAAAAGTTAGGCGAAAAATACTAATTTTTTCAGGGCTACCCTACTTTTAAGCGTTAAAATGATCATAACTAATGACACAAAAGACCTACGACTATGGTTTTCGCAACAAAGTTGCTTTAAATTTAATAAAGAACAACTTTGTTGAACATTGTATTGCTCTATGTCAAGAAATGTGAGAGATAGAATTTTTATTTCAATATATTCAAGGACCACTCTAACTGAAACTGATATCAAATTTAAGCCCTAATTATAAACTGCAACTTTGCACAAGACAATTTTGTTCTAAAGTTGCATCTTCTTGGTGAAAATAATTTATTCCTGCTATTTTTTCATTCTGGCCCAGTGTGCATTGGTGAGATTTCAGCTGATTGCACATGTCCGGAAAGTCCGGAGCTTCTGACTGGAAGATACGGTTCGTTTTATTGATAAGAAGCAATACGTAGCTCATGAAGTGGAGAAGTGGCTGCATTATCGTGACATTAAGGTAACAGTCTGTACTATGCGGTTTGATTGTTGTCGTGGTTGGATTGGAACAAGAAAGACAACACGAGCTCCGAAAACCGTACCAAATTCTTGACAACTGACTCCTACGATAGCCTGTTGGTGGCACATGGATGCACAATTTTCAAAAGCTTTTATTCCAAGATATTTTCTATCATCAGAAATTCCTTCGATAATTTGGGACTGTAGGACAAGTAATTGTAGATATCTTGCATCAACTGTTCCAGGTAGAATGGTCAAAGGGTCAAAAAGTGGCAAATACATTTGATAATTATCAAATGGTGACAGTCATGTTTCAGCAGTTTCTTGACGTCACGTAGCACCCGCGTAATTCAATACTATCTGTCCAATCGCTCATTTAATATTCACCCAGCACCAACAAGAATCGGGAGGAATAGATCGACTCGTGACTCGTGAAACTAGGAAACTTTTTAGAATCACTTCGAAAAATCGAATGAGCTGAATTGACACCAACTAAAACCAGACGAAGCAGGCGAATTTCAAAAACGGCCACTTAATGAACACACGGACGGCATCATATAAAATTTATAACAATGGTAGTGAAAATGGGAAAGAGTTTATCTATTTTTGAGGGTCCAAATTTTTGGAACTGTTAAAAAACTAGACTAAAATAATAGAACATCGCTGAAACGGCCTTACAATCAATACATATGGACATTAAATAGACCAAGCAACATTGCTGTCATACAGAATTGCAACTAAAACTAAACCTGCCTGCAGTAAATGTTCTATTATTCAAAGTTTGAACTTTTAACCAGACTTTACAAAATATTTCATCTCACCTCAGACCCAGCAAACAAATCCGAAACATTTAAAAGAACACCAAACAAACAAAAATATTAATCACCTCCACGTCACAAGACTGGCCTAGGTGCACATAAGCATTGTTTACCAGTTTATCCATAACCATCAACACGTCCCCATTGTCACCGTCCGGCGTGTGCTCATCGGTGAAAGCTCGGCTAGATATCGGAAGGCCACCTTTGCTGGTTATCTTGCGACGACGGCAACGAACTATGGTTGTCTTATCTCGTCCAACCCGATTACATCACATCATTTAGCGCAACTTGCTCCGTTGTCTTCCTGTCAACACTGCGATCTGCCTCGTCGTCGTCGTCGTCGTCGTCGCCATCAACAGGCAGTGCGGGGGAAAATAGACCGACATGCATCAGATGGATGGCGATGGGCTCGGAGTTCCCATGAACTATATTTCTCCCGGCACAGGCAGGCAGCAGTCAATTAGCTCTCGGAGGCAGGTGCGGGGGCGAAGATTGATAGCGCGAGGGGCCACTCCTAATTGCTAATGTGATGTTTGTATCTAATCTAAATTACGATCGTGCCTTGCGCGGTGGAGGTGGGAAACGTGACTTTTGTGCTAATTTGGTTGCCATCGAGTGTGTGCAGGGGGGAAACCGATAATATCCCCCTTCCTATCGCTGTTTTATCGTTTTACGGCCACTTAATGAACACGACAATTGATTGCAGTGTAAAGCATCTGTTCGGTTGCCGGTTCTTGGGGCATGGACGAGTTATTTGCGCGATGGGGGCGATAGACCTCACGTCAAGGATCATATATGTAGGTACAATTTAGGTGAAGTATGTAATCGATTCGACAAAGGGGGGGCCATTATCAGGAAATTGATCGATATCCAGTGGGTCAAAAGTCCCATCACATCCTTTAATGCAAAAGAGGGTATTGCGATATTCTTGGGATAATGGGAGAACTTTTTGTCCGACGCCGCCGGTCGAGCGCCCGAACGTAATGCCATCAGCAGCGGTAAATCAATTTGTGTGTGGCGGGCAGAGTTTCGGGTCCCGTGCACATGCTCCTATGACACTTTAAGCGTGCTAAATTCATCTTATGGACGAACAAATTTGATTTTTATTGATATCGTCCCTGCTGGGAAGGACGGCACTTGAAGGTGAATTAGGTTATACTATATTATCGTTTTTTTTTGCGTAGCAGGATGAAGCAAAGAGAGTGAAAGCTGGAGCTGGGCCGAAACCAAAACCACAGTGTAATTACCGAATAAAAATAAAGTACTTATCAGCGTTTTAAAACCTCGACTGAGGGTAGTTTTCCATGAAAAGTTATTAATTCCTAGCCACAAGAATCGGAAGGAAAAACCATAAGGGGGGCATAAGGCGTTAATTGAAAAGCATGCTTTTTAGAATAGGGATTTTTTTCTAGATCAAGCGATGAAGAAAGTCAATGTTGTGGTGGGGTGAGGGGAGGGGGGGGTGAGACATGGCTATAATTTAATTTCCCTTTGTTTTTAATGCGATGCAGACTAGAACGAGGCATGGTTGCTCAACTTGTAACGGTCTACGGGGCCGATTATTTATGATGCTTTTTATTGAAGTCTGTTGAACAGGAATACATCCAGTCGGAGCAGCGCTGTATCGACTAAGTAGGAGGAAAGAGAAATTAGCTACATAAATATTCATTTCTCTCCGTAACCACTGACGTTCTGACGGCTTGGCATTAGTAGATGATTAAAAAAGTGCTGTTTGGCAAGCTTTGCAAGTTCTGACGAGGATATCCTGCGGTGATTCATACCATTGTGAAGTCAAATGAGCGTTGATAAGGCGTGGAAAACTCGGCGGAAGCTCATTAAACTATATATACCATCGGCTTCTTGTTTCTGAGCAAACCAGTGTCTGAAGGTCGTTTGGGTGACCGCCGGTTCATTCTATTGGGTTAAAAGGTCTGTAGCCGAAATAATCTGGACGCTAAAAATAAGTTGTAGAACACGCATGAAACGTTTTATTTTTAGTAATTAATTTCGTAAGTTAGTTTCGTGGCTTATAAATTCAACATTGACATAAAAACCTCGAACTTTTCGTTTCAATCTAGGGCACAGTAATTCCATTCCATACAAAAGGTTGAAAAAAGTCTTAAAATGGGTATTGCAAAGATAAGTTATGTGTTTCCAAGTAATTTGGGGCCGGTGATTTCAAATTTGCTATCTTTATTGTTCTAAAATCCTACATTATCGAGAAATGGCCACTTTATGTTCCGTGGAATACCAGGAACATTCGAAAAAAGAGGAAATGCATTATTCTCGTCCTGGAGCATGAAGATTCCTATCAAAACCATTTGTACATACAATGTAAGTAGTAAGGCGATGTGGGGAACAATTTATGGCTCTGAGTGGCCATGGTATGCTCTTTCGGAAGATCGGAAACATGCGCAAAATTGTATAATTCAGCAATTCCATGCCAAAAAAATGAAGAGAATCATAGAAATTCACAACATTCCACAAGTTTGTTCCTTTTCTGAAAATCAATGACTAGAATTTTTCATTTTTTTTATTATGAGCCATTTTCTTTTTTTTTTAAGTTCATGTTTAGGTTTTTTAATGTTTTTATAAAATGGGAGACCCGTTTTGACAAAGGGTGATCCAAAAAACGAATTTTTTGGGAACATGTATGTTGAAACCCCGATATAATTCCTCAGCAAACCACAAGTAACCACCCATGATTTCAGATCGCGAATAACGGATAAACCACCACCGTTCAATTCCAAAGAAAATTTCAACTTTATTGAACGATCGATAATAAATTGGATGAAGGACCGGTCCCTCACGCATTCAGATGAGTACTGAATTCAAAATGAATTGTGATTATGTGCGTGGGCCGATCTTAAGTGATTAGGGATGATCAATTTAATTCTCACATTCGGCCAGACTAACCGTCGTCTAGACCTGTGCGCCGATCTATGTTGAATCGGCGGCGGCGTGTATGGTAATTTTGAACGGCGGCGGCGGCGGCAGCGTGGATCGGCACGGGTATAAATTATCCCCTCAATAGTTCCTTATGCTTATCCCTTTTAAATGTTCGGCTTTCTCGTGCACTGTAAAGGCAATAGGATAACTCAAACTCTTATATTTTGATTGAAGCCCCGGATATCCATGGTGTTATATGACTCAGGTCGATGAATTGACGTGTGCATGTGTGTATATGTATGTGTGTGTACAAATATATGACACTTAACATTATAGAAATTGTTCATGACAAGTCAACGGGGTATTCGGCTTATGACTGTATTACTAAACTTAACCAGTTTCAAAAGCGTAAATATAAGTAATCTATATAAATAAAAATGAGTTGGGTTTTCCTTTGTCACGATTTAACTCGCGAGCGGAAGGACCGATCGGCGTGAAATTTTGTATGCAGAGATTTTTGGGGCCGGAGAATAATTTTATTATGGATTGAGACCCCTCTCTCCTCTGAAAAGGGGGGCTCCCATACAAATGAAACACAAATTTCTACACAACTCGAGAACTAATCAAGCAAACGGAACGAAATTTAGCATGTGGTGGTTTTTATAAGACAAAAAATGTTTCTATGTTGGTTTGGGACCTTCTTTGATGGTTTCAGATTCCTCTTCGCCCTGAAAAGGGGCGAATGAAATACAATATTCTGTATAACTCGAGAACTAATCAAGCAAATTGAACCAAATCTGGCATGTGGAGGTTTTTGTAGATGAGTTTAAGCTAATTTGAGACCCCTTTCTTTTCTGAAGGGGGGAGGGGGGGGCTCCCATACAAATGAAACACAAATTTATGCATAACTCGAGAACTAATCAAGAAAATGGAACCAAATTTGGCATATGGAGGTTTTTGAAGGAGAGAAATGTTTTTATGGTCATTGAGACTCTTTCGCCTTCTGAAGGGGGGGGGGGGGAGTCTCTTAAACAGATGAAACAAAAATTTCTGCATAAATCAAGAACTAATAAAGCAAATGGAATCAAATTTGGCATGTGGAATTTTCTGAAGGAGAGACATATTCCTATGGTGGTTTGAGACCCCTTTGCCCTCTGAAAGGGGGGGGGGGGGGCTCTAATGCAAATGAAACGAAATTTTCTGCATAACTCGAGATCTATTCAAGTAAATGAAACCACATTTGGCATGTGGGGGTTATTGGAAGCAGGATTTTTATTTATATTGAAATGGATTTCTGTCTGACTGGTTCTTATGATTGTTTGAAACCGCTTCCCCCTTCCGGCTCGCATACAAATGAAACACAAATTTCTACATAGCTTGAGAACTAATCAAGCAAATGGAATCAAAAATGGTATGCGGGGTTTTTTGAATGCAAGAAATGTTTCTATGGTGAATTCAAACACAAATTTCAACCAATCCTGAGAATTATCCAGGTAACTAAGCCACAAACTGTGTATTGTCTGGGTAAGAAGAATGTTCTGATAGAAGTTTGAACTCCTTATTACTCAAAAAAAACTTATTAAAAGAAGCGTCAGTTCTATGTAATGTTCGTTCATTTAGTTGCAGGCGTAGCAACGCTCGCACCGGGATCAGCTAGTAAACAAATCAAATAAAGGTGTCATTATTATGCAAATAGGGTTATGGTTTTGATTCCTTGTCTTGAAAGTATTTATGTTATTATATCTGTTTCTTTGGCGTTCAGAGTTCAATTGCCAAGACACGCTCAGCACATTTCGCAATTGTCGTGTACGAGAATAATTTACTTCAAATATTCACGAAGATAGCGAGTCAAGTTTTCAGTGCTGGTGGAAATTGAATACGATGTCACGGGGAATCTATTTTGAACTAATGATGAAATAATATTTTAATGAAGACTTATTACAACAAAAAAGTAGATTTAAGAGTTTTGATTAGACATTTTATATTGTTGTACCCTGATTTTAATGTACCGTTAAAAAGAACACTATCGTTACATAAAAATTAAAATCAAAATGAAATATCTATAAATCCAAAAATCTAAACAAATCTTTATATCTAAAAATTTAAAATCTAAAAATCTAAAAATCTAAAAGTTTATAAATCTTGAAATCTTAAAATCAGAATATCTAAAAATCTAGAAATCTAAAAATCAGAATATCTAAAAATCTGAATATCTAAAAATCTAAAAATCTAAAAATCTAAAAATCTAAAAAATTTTAAATCTAAAAATCTTTAAATCTTTTAATCTAAAAATCTATAAATCTTAAAATCTATAAATCTACATATCTAAATATCTAAAAATCTAAAAATCTAAAAATCTAAAAATCTAAAAATCTTAAAATCTTAAAATCTTAAAATCTTAAAATCTTAAAATCTTAAAATCTTAAAATCTTAAAATCTTAAATTCTTAAAATCTTTAAATCTAAAAATCTTAAAATTTAAAAACTTAAAAATTTAAAAATATAAAAATCTAAAACTCTAAAAATTTAAAAATCTAAAACTCTAAAAATTTAAAAATCTACTGATCTAAAAATCTAAATATCTTAAAATCTAAAAATCAAAAAATTTATATATCTGAAAATCTAAAAATCTAAAAATCTAAAAATCTAAAATCTTAAATCTTAAATATCAAATTATCAAAATCTAAAAATATAAAAATCTAAAAATCCTAAAATCTTAAAACCTAAAAAATGTAAGAGGCTAAATGTTTGAAAACCTAAATAATGTCTTAAAAAATTCAAATTGCATAACTTTAAGATCAAAAATTAAATTAATCATAAAAAAGTTAAAATTAAGAGCAGTGAAGTGACCGAAATATCCATATTCTTAAAACATTACCTTAATCATGTTTCAAAAAGAATCCACTGTGCACAGATTTTCCGGTTAATTCAGTGGTTAGCCACTAGGGGTGAGACAGTTCTACTCTGAGTTGCTTGAATGCACCAGTTACTCGGTGCAGCCAGTAACTCAATACAGCTTTAAATTGAATAAATATTTATCGGTTACTAGCTGAACCCGGTGCGAGCCTTGCTACGCATGCAACAAAATGAATGAAAATTTAATAGAACCTGCTCATTTATGTTATTTTTGTTAATGCATCTGTTTAAAATATTTTCGTTTACTAATGTAATTTCTGAAAAAAAAAAAAAAAACAAAAATTTATGTTTTTAATTAAACTTTTGGATCGGTAGTTTCTATAGGTCTTTCTTTCTGCGTAGAAGCATTTCATTGACAAAAAAATGTATCATCAAACGAAGCCGTATCCTGTCAGTTTGAATGTAATTTTCCCTTGCATAACCTTTGATCAACTTCTTGTGCATAATGTAGCACTGAGAGTAACTCAAGCATCCCCCATTCTTGGCTAAGCAGGGGTCAAACTTCTATCAGTACATGCTTCTTACCCTAAAACTACACATTTTGAGTTTAAGTTGCATGGATAATTCTCATGTTTGGTTCCAATTTCTGTTTCGTGTGTTTGAGAGGCCACTCACCCCCCTCCCACCAGAGAGATGAGGTCTCAAACCACCTTAGAAAAAAATCTTGTCTAAAACTCCCCACATGCGAAAGTTGGTTCCATTTGCTTAATTAGTTTTCGAGTGATGTGGCAATTTGTGTTTCATTGGTGTGGGAGCACCCCCTTCCAGATGAGGGAGGAGTCTCGAATCATCATAAGGACCTTCACCGACTCCAAAAATCCCAGCATAAAAAATCCGGACATACTGCATACAAATTTTTCGGCCATACTGCATACACATTTGCATAGCAGTAGGCATAGTTCTCATGTTTGTTTGAAATTTGTGTTTCATTTGTATGGGGACCCCGCTTTTCAGAGAGAGGAGGGGCTTCAAACTACAATAAAAACATTTCTTGCCTTCAAAAACTCGCCTATACCAAATTTGGTTCCATTTGCATGATTAGTTCTCGAGTTATGCAGGAATTTGTTTTTCATTTGCATGGGAGCCCCTTTTCTCTAGGCGGGAGAGGTCTCGAACTATCATAGGATACTTTTCCAAACCATAAACCCCTGCATACAAATTTCCATGGCAGTAGGGATAGTTCTCATGTTTGGTTGAAATTTGTGTTTCATTTGTATGGGAGCCCCCTTTCCAGAGGGTGGCGGGGTCTCAAGAAACCATAGAAACATATCTTGTCTCCAAAAACTCCCACATGCTAAATTTGGTTTCCTTTGCTTGATTAGTTCTCGAGTTATGCAGAAATGTGTGTTTCATTTGTATGGGAGCCCCCCCCCTTCCAGATATGGGAGGGTTCCAGACTATCATAAGAACCTTCTACGACCCCAAAAACCCCTCCACGCAAAATTTCACGCCGATCGGTTCAGTAGTTTTCGATTCTATAAGGTTCAGACAGACAGAAATCCATTTTTATATATATAGATAGCTGCGTCCGGTGCGTTGCGCTGCTACGCAACTAAATGAAGGGAAATTTAATATAACTGGCATCTTTATGGTTTTTTACCTTCAAAACCCCCCACATGTAAAATTTGATTCGATTTGCTTGTTTAGTTCTCGAGTTATGAAGTAATTTGTGTCGCATTTGTATGAGAGGCTCCCTTCCTGAGAGAGTAGGGGTCTCAAACAGTCATAAGAACCTTCTCCAGCCAGTTCAGAACTTTCCGAGTCTATAAGGGTCTGACAAACAAACAGACAGACAGAAATTCATTTTATGCATATAGAAATCTAGCCTCCAAAAACCTCCATATGCTAAAAGTGGTTTGATTTACTTGATTAGTTCTCCAGTTATGCAGAAATTTGCTTTTTATTTGTATGGGAGCCCCCCCCCTTTCAAAATGGGGAGCGGTATTGAACTTCATAGAAATATTTCTTGCATCCAAAAACCTCAACATGCCAAATTTGGTGTCATTTACTTCATTGGCTCTCGAGTTATGCTAAAAATTATGTTTCATTTTATGGAAGTCTCTCCTTGGAAGGCTCCATTTGCCAAATTTGGTTCCATTTGCTTGATTTGTTCTTGAGTTATGCAAAAATTCGTGTTTCATATATATTAGAGACCCCTCTTTCAGTGAGCGGAGGAGTCTCAAACCACAATAGAAACATTTCTTGCCTTCGAAAAACTCCACACGCCAAGTTTGGTTCCATTAACTTGATAAGTTCTCGAGTTATTCAGAAATTTGTGTTTCATTTGTATGGAAGCAGCCCCCCCCCCCCTTTGGCCCATTCCAGATGACAGAGGAGTCTCAAACCTCTATAGATACATTTCAGTCCTCCAAAAACCTTCAGATGTCAAATTTGGTTCCATATGCTTGATTAGTTCTCGAGTTATGCACAAATGTGTGTTTCATTTGTATGAGAGCCCCCTCTTACAGAGGGCGGAGGGATGAAGAGTCAACCTTAGAAATATTTCTTGCCTTCAAAAATCTCTACATGCCAAATTTGGTTCCATTTGATTAGTTCTCGAGATATATTGAAACTTTTGTTTCATTTATATGACACCCCCCCTCCCAGAGAGTGAGGAGGGTCTCATACTATCAGTAGAAACAATCATTGCCTTTAAAATCCCCGCATGCCAAATTTGGTTCCATTTGCTTTATTAGATCTAGAGTTATGGAGAAATTTTAGTTTCATTTGTATGACAGCACCCCTCCTAGGAGAGGGGAGGGGTCTCAAACCACCATAGAAAAAAAATTGTCTCCACAAAACCCCACATGCAAAATTTGGTTCCATTTGCTTGATTAGTTCTTGAGATATGCAGAAAATTCTGTTTCATTTGTATGGGAGCCTCCCTTTTTAGAGAGGGAGGGGTCTCTGACTACCATATAAACATTTATTGCCTCCAAAAACTTCCGCATGCTTAATTTGGGTTCCTTTGCTTGATCAGTTCTCGAGTTATGCAGAAATTTGAGCTTCATTTGTATGGGAGCCCCCCTTTCCAGAGAAGGGAGGGGTCTCAAACCATCATAAGAACCTTCCCCGGCCCCAAAACCTTTTCCATACAAAATTTCACACTGATCGGTTCAGTAGTTTTCGAGCCTATTAGGTTCAGACAGACAGACAGACAGACAGACAGACAGAAATCCATTTTTATATATATAGATAGATTACCAGGCCAGGGTTTCAAAAGTTCGGGGATGAGGATTCTATTTACATATTCAATATGCTATACATGATACGGATGTCTTAACTGACAGTTTTGTATAGTAAAATTACCAACTGGTTATTTGGTTAACATTGATTCTAAGAAGCTTGACGGTTTAGTCGGAATAAAACGTGCTGGGCTCGTTTGTCTCTTCTCCTGCTATGCTGTAATATCAAAAACCAGATCAAACTTAAACCGGTGGGTTTATTCAAAGTTTGACTTAAATTAAGCCATGGAAATAACATCTGTTAAAAACAAAGGTCAACACTAATCGTTGTAAATACGATGTTAAATTATACGTTTTTAGGGAATAAATGTTATTTTCTAAACCAGACTTAAATAGAAAAAATAAAACTCACTGAAAAATGGTGCATACACGAGAGCTCATGTACTAGCGAGTGGTTTTGTATGGCAGCTGCAGTGAAAAAAGAGAGAAAACAAGAAAATGCTCGCTTGCTGAGCAACGTGAATTACTCGAGGTACTCTCACAAGCAACTCTGAAATTGATTGTGTTAAGGCACTGTCTTGCCCTTGGTTAACCAAGTTATTTGATTCGAAATTTGTACACACACAAATAAAAACAATGTTTTCCTCAACGACGGCAATTCTTAGAAAAATTCATCAATTTCATTATAAATAAAGTTTATTTGTCGAAAGTTAACGGTTTATCGTTCTCAATATCTCGATCCCCGTCTTTCTGCAAATTAAGAACAGCCTTTTGTTTTGCTAAGATTATACATACATTGCAAAACACTTTGTCAGGAAGCAGATGATGAGTAAAACCATTTGTGACATATTATAGTGCACCAATTTTTTTAACACATCGCTGGTTCGATTATCATTGTTTGTGGTATCAATATGTACACTCGCGATGAAAATTTTCTCGACATTCAAGGCGACATTTTATAATTATTAAATTCAAAATCACTCATGAAATTGCTGAGAGTCGTAACACGAAATGTACACTGGCAATTGTTTGAACGAAACGACAAAGCTGATCACGCTCACCCTCTGGATGGCACATCGCATCGAGTTGTCATAATTTGTTATAAAATCAGATTTCTAAAGGGTTAATGAACATTATTAAAGGGATACATACACGGTGAAAATTTTCATCGGCGTGCCTCAAATTGCCCGGCGGCGCGATTAAAAAACATGCAGCGGCGCGCCGGTCGAAAATAGTGGCGGCGGCGGCGCCATAAAATCGACGGCGGCGGCGGCGTGGCGTGGCGGCGCACAGATCTACCGTCGTCCGACCCAGATGCTTGTCGGTGTCTTCAACCGTTTCAGTTTCGCTGCTCGCCATGGAGATGCCTTCAACTTCTTCGTTGAAGTCTTCGACGTCGTCGTCCGGAACGAATTGCTTCATGAACTCGGCACACGTAGCTGTTTTGTTCGGCCCCTCGTGAACTAACAATCTTCTCAACGTCATAGCCATCATGGCGCTTCTGCTTCATTACTCGATAAGGTCCCAGGAATTTCTTTGCGATTTTAAGATGACTTTCAAATTGCGTACGGTTGGTTGCGACCAAATCTCCTACCTCGTAGACTTTCGGTGTTTTGCGCTTCCGATCGAACTGCCGTTTCATCTGCTGCTGTGCTTCTGAAATCTTCACCTTAGCTTCTGCACGATCCTCTGCTCTTCCTTCGTGAAACATCTCGGCCCGTTCCTGCATTACCGCTTCAGCTTAACGTACCTCCGGGGATCTCATGGTTGTTCCGGAGAGCAGCTCAAACAAACTGCGGCAGATGCTGCGTTGGTGCGTATTGTTGATATAACGTTGCAAAGGACCAACATGACTCCAGTTGTTGTCAGCAAGTGCTCGAACCCTTCGGCTTCACAGTAGTCCCGGAACGCAGCAGCTGTAAACGCTGCTCCACGATCAGATATGATTCTCGCTGGATTCCCAAAAGTAGCTTTCTGGATCTCCAATTTCTGCAATACATCATCAGCAGTTGTAGATTTTACTGGATAAATCCAAACAAATTTCTTGAAAGCATCTACAACCGTAAACAGGTAGCGATACTGTTTTTTAGAGGCTGTTAATGGACCAAGATGGTCAACATGGTACGTTGATAGTGGTCGGTCTTCTTTAGGAATAGGATGTAGTAGACCTTCTTTCTTTCCAGCCTTTCTCGTCGCTAAAATGTATGGCACACAACTTCTAACAATTCTGTTAAGCTTGGCTTCCAGGTTGTCGATCCAGTACTCCCGCTGAATTAGCTCCTTCATTTTTCTTGAGCCAAAGTGGATCTGCCGGACGACCGAGTTTTGCATCGCTCCAGGAATCACCAGGAGTTTACCGCCTTCATGATGCCTGTATAGAACTCCGTGATCTAGGAAGTACTCGCTGTAACTGCCTGTTTCTAACACCTTTACATCGCCTCTAGCGACTCGTCCATCTGCTGATTCGCATTCACTTGCTCAATCACGTTGCTGCGCAGTAGATGAACCGCTGGTGCTCGACTCAGCGCGTCAACATGTTTCATCCGGACTACTGGGCGGTGTTCGATGATGCAATTATATTCCTCGAAAATAATTGCCCAACCTGCGATTCTCGGTGCAATGTCCTTCTTTTTCATCGTCATTTTAAATGCAGAACATTTAGTGACGATCTTAAAAGGGATTCCCAGAAGATAGACCTTGAATTTCTGTGAAGCAGCGACGATTGCGAGAACCTCGAGTTCATAACTTGGATAACTCCGCCGGTGAAGTCTTTCTGTTAAAATAATAGACTGGGTTAAAACTATCCCGCTTTGATGGCATCTGTGTGAAGCTCAGTAATAGCCTGTGGATGGTATAGAGCTGGTCGGGAACACAACGCCTGCTTAAACTGTTCAACTGCATCTTTCTGCTCCTGCCCAAATACAAATATTGCGTCCTTCTTGAACAGGTCCGTGAGTGGTATGGCTAGGGCTGAATAGCCGCCAAAAATTTTCGGAAGAATCTAGTCAATCTAAGGAACCTTTGGATCTCTTTGAAGTTCTTTGGGTCCGGAAAGTTCTTCACTGCTGTTATTTATTCATCGTAGGTCTAATATTTGCTTCTTCGAATCTCGTATCCCAGGTACTCAATACGCCTGTTCAAGAACTGCCACTTCTACCCCTTGATCCTTATCCCGTGACGTTCTGCGATATTAAGCACCATCTTCAACTTCTCTAATCCTTCTTGCTCGTCTTTCGCCGGAATTAACACATCGTCGATATAGACCACTATCACTTTCTTCTCAATCAGCTCTCGAAAAATGTTGTTTATGTACCGTTGAAACACGGTCGGTGATATGCTCAACCCAAAAGACGTTGCCAAAAACTCGTATTGGCCGGCAGGTGTGACGAAGGCAGTATACTTCCGACTGTTCTCGTCTACCGGAACGTGAAAGAACACGTTCTCCAAGATGTCCTCAATTAAAGCCAGCGGAAAATGATCGCGTATGATGACCTTAAAGGGTGATACGGTCAAAATTTGGTCAAGGAAAACGCGTGTAAATCGGTGAAATCGTTTATTTAAAAATCAAATTAAATTTCTTTTTCAAGTTCAATTAGTATAAAATTCAGGAAAAATATTCAGTTAGGCTTCCACTTTTCCAAATCTGAATTGCCGGGCCTTACGCTTGACCCATGCCATCAGATTTTGTACAGCCACCTTATCCACCTTCTTCGCCGCAGAAAGCCAGTTTGCCTTGAACTGCTGCTCGTCCTTAGCAGTTTTTTGGTCTTCTTTAGGTTCCGCTTGACAATAGCCCAGTATTTCTCAATTGGGCGGAGCTCTGGCGTGTTGGGAGGGTTCTTGTCCTTGGGAACCACCTGCACGTTGTTGGCGGCGTACCACTCCATGGCCTTTTTACCGTAATGGCAAGATGCCAAATCCAGCCAAAACAGTACGGAACAACCGTGTTTCTTCAGGAAAGGCAGCAGACGTTTATTCAAACACTCTTTCACGTAAATTTCTTGGTTGACAGTCCCGGAAGCTATGAAAATGCTGCTTTTCAAGCCACAGGTACAGATGGCTTGCCAAACCAGATATTTCTTTGCGAACTTTGACAGTTTCGTGTGCTTGAAAATATCTGCTACCTTTCCCTTCCTTTGCCGTATAAAACTCCTGTCCCGGAAGCTGCTTGTAGTCGGCTTTGACGTAGGTTTCGTCGTCCATTACCACGCAGTCAAACTTCGTCAGCATCGTCGTGTACAGCCTCCGGGATCGCGCTTGGCCGTCGTATTTTGTTTATCATCGCGATTTGGAGTCACTACCTTCTTGTAAGTCGATAGTCCGGCTCGTTTTTTGGCTCGATGCACGGTTGTAGACGATACACCCAGCTTATTTGCGGCATCTCGGAGAGATAGGTTAGGGTTTCGCTTGAAACTACCGGCAACTCTCTTTGTCGTCTCAGCGGCTTCCGGTTTTCGATTTCCCCGATCCAGACTTCCTGGCTGTCGACAAACGTTCCCCAAACACTTTAATTACATTTGTAACGGTTGATTTGGCAACTTTTAGCGATTTTGCCAACTTTGCGTGCGAGTAGCTCGGATTTTCGCGATGCGCGAGCAAAATTTTGATACGCTGCTCTTCTTGCTTGGACGGCATTTTGACAACTGAAGAGTGAATTCCAAAATCAAAATAGGAGCAACATTCTACACACACACACCTTCAAAATGAGGGGTGTTCAGGTTTTTTAAATGCAAAATTGAAAGAAATACGTCAAGTTGATATTGACCAAATTTTGACCGTATCGCCTTTTAGAAAGGCGCCTGTAATCCTCGCACAGTCTTCTGGAACCGTCTTTTTCTGAGCAGGGACAATTGGACTGCTAAATTCAGACGAACTTGGCTGGATTATTCTTTCATTCAACCACTGATCAATCTGCTTCTGCACGATCTCCTTTTACAATGGTGCCAACCGTCGAGGGAGCTGCTGAATCGAAGTCTCATCTCTGAGGACAGTTTCTAGCATGACGTCTGATTTGTCCGGTTTCTAGGGTTTATAACTAGCAATAAGCTCTCGAACTTCCTCCCGAATAAATGGGTTGCTAATATGGCTCATTGGATCGTCCGGTGGCCCAACTGTTACTCCTATACTGTACACAAAAATTATCCTCCTTCGAGAAAAACTTGGAACCGTCGGTGGAAAGTTTGACGTCTCCATTACAGAGCAGATTGCGTCCCAACAGCATCTCCATATCAAAATTTAGCGTTGATAGCACACTGAACTTCAGCATCATCACACATTCTTCTATTTGAATTTCCAGCGACGTAACTTCCAAGGTTCTAACACGGGCACTGGAGTGTCTGTAATTCCTGCTTCTCATTCGTATTCACCGCTAATCCAAGCTTTTCCTGCATGTCTTTCGTCTGATCATAGATACACCTGCCCCACAATCGAAGAATACTTGTTTTGGGACCGAATTTACGATCACTGTGGGAACGTTCCTCTTTCCACACACCACCATTTGCACTGCACAGCTTCACCGATTTGTTCGTCTCCTTTGGACAATTTTTCATCATATGCCCAGGCTGTTGGCACCTAAAGCAGAAGGACGTTCTCCTCCCTTGCCCATTGCCGATCGGCGATGAGGACCCTGACGACCGCCCAGCTCGTGACGCGACGGACAGTGTTGAGAGAAGATCTAGCCAAACCAATTAACTTTCGCTTCGCAACCACGTACTTTCGTAGCTCGGACAATCCGATGAGTTTGCCATTTCCTCGAAATCTGCGATCCATTTACGTATCGGGTAAAAATCCGTTCCAGAAAATTCGCCGATACCGTCAATCTTGCCTCAACATCATCTACAACTTGATCGCGACGTGGTGTACTGCGGCCCCTGCAGCATATACGTACGTGTTTGCGTATTCGTTGATAACACTGTTGTGCCAGGTCAAAACGATGATCGCCAATGAAAATTACTCGTCAGCGCATAAGGTGCTATTGACGGGTGGCTTGATGTGTCCCGAACTCAACATGGTGTGACCCAGATAATGGCCGCCGATCAAGAGGATTCGTCAGCACATTATGTGCTACTTGATGGTAGCCTGATGTGGCCCGGACTCAACGACTGAGTTTGTTAGCTAAATGATTTGCGGCAAATACAGCTGTTACTCAACAAGGTAAACTTAATTAATTTGTAGTTCAGATTGAGTTCGCGTTGAACTAATCCATTCTTGTAGGTTCTGAAAAGATTAGTGAGTCGAGGGCGACTCCGGCGTAATGATTAACATCCATACCTCTTAGGAACGTCCAATAGTTACGTCACGCAAAAATTGTATTTTTACACACCCCCCCCCTCCCCCCTTTTGTCCAGCGCTTTTTGTATGGATCTTCAAATTTTTTGTATGGATCGTCACGTTTTCCCAAACCCCCTCCCCCTTAATACGTGACATAATTAATGGACCTTCCCTTACGCCAACGTTACGTGTTCGAATCTCACTCTGGACTTGTTATCAAAAAACTCAGAAGGTATTTGGTGACTACAACGGAAGATGAGCCATTTTCGGGACTGAAAATATCGAACAAAAAATCAGATTAAGGCTTGTTGACAACAAAAATTTGGACAGATTAACTTTGGAATAAAACAAATTTGCTGTAAGTTCAATCCAAGATGTATTTTTCATTCATTTAATGGTGCATTTTTGGTCATCTTAAAACTAATTACAGTTACTTAAATAGGCTGCATGAAGAAACTACGAACTATTGATTTTACTCATCCACAAGGGTCTGAACAGACTTCCATCAACAGTTTAGCTGCTTTAGTCCAAGATTTTCGAAATTTTTCTATAGTTGTGTCTTGTTGTTTAAATTGAGAGAGTCCGCAGAGCCCAATACCGCTCGATAGGTCGCAGCTCCGAGCAGTTAGGAAGATCCGCTTCTTTCGGTACAACATGGACTCCGGTCGCTCTATACCATTCCAAAACACCTTTGGCGCAGTAAACAGATGCCAAATCAGGCCATCTGCGAAGGAGCTTTAGGCATTCTTCACGGTATATCTTCTTGCCTTTACCGTTCCGGTTCCGTGATGAAGGCTTTGGCTTGCTCGACCACAGCTGCATATTGCCTGACACACCAAATATTTTTTGGGAAACTTGGCCTTTTTCTTCGTTCTGAAATGCTCCTTTACGCCGTTCCGTTGCATGGCAGTATAATGAGACATTCCGGGAAGCTGCTTAAAGTCTACCAGCACACAAGGCTTCATCGTCCAATATCACGCAGGAAAACTTCGTAAAATATTCGCGATACAACTTGCGAGTCCGGGTTTTAGCCGTCCCATTGTGTTTATCATTAAAATTTGGTGCAGTTTTCACATTGAACGACTTTATACCTCTTCTGCAATATTTGCTTCACCTTCGTGTCCTTCTGGTGGTTCCTGAGATCCGTTTTTGTTCGGCTCTCAGCCTTCCTGTAGTCAAACCGATGTATCAAAGATTCAAGAACGTTACGGACAGTGCTTGCAGTAAAACCGAGCTTTTTGCAGAGTTTTCTTACTGACAGATCCGGATTTCCATTGTGACCGTACAAAAGCTGCTTTTCGCACTTGAGGCTTCTTTCGACGCCATCTTCGATCTAAAAGATACTACACACACAAAAAAATGTTGATCCATTGTTTCGAATAAATTAAATAAGTCTCGATTTCATGGATAAACCTGATTTTACTTCGAATTCTACCGATTTACTTCAGAATTCCTCGAAAACGACATTTCAGCATACTGTATATTTTGTT